>JAPWTK010000784.1:0-162456 GCA_029963805.1 Aromia moschata | reverse complement strand
CCCGGAAGTAAGGAGACGAAGGACTGGCCACGCAGACCGAAACCTCAAGGGAAGACAAAAAAATGAGGCACGCGAAAAGGAGGAAGCGAGGGCAAGGGAGCTGAGGGAACTGATAGAAGGCAGGGTATCATGGGACGGAATAAGCCAGACGTTAGACGAAAGATGGCCGGAAGAAGCCTTCAACAGTCACCAAAATGAGGAGGGAGAGATGAAGGGGACCCATTAAAGGACCCCAACCTGACGGTGATATTGAACCCGAACAGTTACAAGGATGACCCTGAGATGGAGGGAGACGAGGACAGCGCATCCGGAAATAGAGGAGCGACTGGCGGAGGATATGAATCTAAACGATGTAGAATCCGAAAAATGCACCAAAATAAAAATGGAGGCAGAAGGAAGGAGAACGATGGCAGAAGATCCAGGTTATCACACAGTGACTTTCGGAAGGATGGGTGTAACGGACCTGGAGGTCATGTGGAAAACTCTCTGTGAAAACATGCAGAGCTGCTGGAGAGTCAAGAGAGCAAAGGATGGTGTTCATAGTAGGGAGGCGTTAAAATGGGGTACATTAGGAAGATGATAGGGAGAGCCTGTTTGGGGACGCTGGAGTGAGGTGGCTCTGATCTCCAGGAGAAAGGGAGAGGGGAAGGGAGTTCCGGGAATGGGGACCACAGGAAACGCCCTTCTACTAAAACCAGTAGAAGGGAAAGGCCAAGAGGCACAGTGAGGCCGTGAAAATGGCGGAGAAAGACCCGGACTGGAGAAGATGGGGATCAGGGTAAGAGGGGTGAGGAAGGTAGGGAAAGTACTAGAATAGATTTTATAGAGATGAAAAAGGGGTACAGTTGAATCTGCAGAAAGAAATTGGAAGCAGGTATGAGGGCATAGTGACAATGGTAAACCGCAAGAAAGCGGTGGACGTAGTAGTGTCCGGCTTGGAAGAAACGACAAATGAGGAGGAGATACGGGAAGCGATTGCCGACTCGGAAGGTGTCGAACTAGGGGACGTCAGGATCGTCGCTGTGTTCGGCACGAGGAGGGGCAACGGGAAAGTGGCAGTCGTGAGCGTCCCAGAAAAGGAGGGTGAAACCTTGTAGAAAGGGGGGGCATCCGCGTAGGGTGGATGCAGTGCACGGTGGAGGAAAAATAAGGCTTGTACGATGCAACAACTGTCAGAGGCTGGGTCATTACACGAAGCGGATGAAAGGAGGCGAAGAAGGAGAGAGGGCTGGCTTTCAGGTGCGGCGGAGGGGCCATATTATGAGGGACTGTCAGAACGAGGAGATGTGTACGGACTGTGCACAAGGGGGGACAGGACGGACACAATGAACTGCCCAACCTACAGGAGGATGGTGGAGGAATTGAAGGAGACGATGAGAGAGAGGTATGCGAGAGGAGCAGGAGTGCCGAAGGAGAGAAATAGCAGAGGTGGGGCGCACAAGATACAAGATCAGGGGTTCTGGCAAATTAATCTGAACAGGGCGAGGGAAGCGCACGACCTGCTGGTCGCGAACGTGAGGGACCTTAGTATAGACTAGTAATAGCAAGCGAACCGAATGAAAGGATTGTAAAGGGGAGGGACGATTATGGACGAAGAGAGGACGGTTGGGATTTGGGTGGACAACAGGAAGGTGAGGGTCAATGGATGGGACCGTGGAGAGGATTCGCCAGAATAGAGGTGGGAGGGTGCACTAGATACTCCTGCTACTGTTCACCTAATGTGCGCAGAGAGGTGTTCAGAGGTTCTTGGAGGGCGTTGTTAGAGATATGAGGGGTAGAGAAACGTGATTGTGGCGGGGGATATGAACGCGAAGGCGCACGAATGGTCGGCGAGGATGGAGAACGAGAGGGACGATGATGATGGAATGGGTGAATGGAGAGGGATGCGTGATCGTAAATGAGGGGGACAAACCCACCTTCGTCAGGAGGGTGGCAGACGTCATATATCGATATTACGGTGGCCACCCGGGACATCGCGAGTAGGGTAAATGCAATGGGAAGTCCTAGATAGGGAGCCGCTCAGCGATCACAGATACATTTTGTGTCTGGAGTAGGGGAGCAGCGAAGGTTCAGAAGACAACTAAACTGGGAAGGTTTGGAATATCCCGAGTAGGGACAAGAGGTGGTCACCGAGATGGCGAGGGAAAGAGAAAATATGATGTAGGGGGAGCGACTGCCGAGGCAGGAAAGAATCTGGACACGGATACTGCATAGGTGCGAGAGTGGCGATAGGACGAGGACGAATAGGGTTAGAAGAGACAGGACCCACTGGTGGAATGAGGAGATAGCCAGGATACGGGAAGAATGCCAGGAGTCGAGGAGGAGGATGATGAGGCAACACAGGAGGGCGGAGAGACGAAGAAAACGCAAACGATTGGGAGGAGGAGTATACACGACTCAGAAATCTCTTAAAGAAGGAGATCAGGAGATCAAAGAGGAAGATGGGAAAGGGTCTGCAATGAGGTCGAAGAGGATACCTGGGGACTAGCGTATAAAATCGTAACGAAGACGTTCAGGGATTGCCTCCCCAACATGACAGTGGGGGACGGGGTGTTAGAGGGGTATTGCCAGGTCGCTGTTCCCGCCAGCGAGGGGACGACTGGGCGGACCAGCCGCGTGGATCATCTGGTGCCTCCTATAACGGAGGACGAACTGGAAACGGCGAAAGATCAGATGAAGTTGAAGAAGGCCCCCGGTCCAGACGGGATCCCACCTGAGATCGTTAGATGGACGGCAGAGCAGCATCCGGAATCCCTTCTCGTGAAATGTACAACGGATATCTAACCAGCCGGAAGTTCCCCGAGGATATGGAAAAGAGCTGAGCTGGATCCTATTAGACAAGGGAAAGAATATCCCCAGGACGGACGCTAGGGCCTATAGACCCCTGAGCCTGCTAAATTGCGCGGGGAAGCTTTTTGAGATTATTATCAGAAATAGGTTGTTGGAGGAGATCGAGGAAGGAGGTGGTCTAGCGGGGAGGCAGTTTGGGTTTAGAAGGGAGGAGCACCATCCAAGGGCGGATCTGGTGAGGACACAGTAGAGAGGGTGAGACCGACCTGGGCGGTACTCATCACGTTAGATGTGAGGAACGCCTTCAACACGGCCAGTTGGGGCCACATTATGGAGGAGTTGGGACGCAGGGGGGGTGCTGGAGTATCTTCGCAATGTAATAAGTGACTATTTCGAGGACAGGGAACTGCAGATCACGGAGGAGGAAAATGGAGCTGTCCGCCGGGGTACCGCAGGGGTCGGTTCTGGGCCCTACATTATGGAATATCCTTTACGATGGCATTTTTGAACTGGAGACGAACAACTCGAGGATAATAGGGTATGCGGACGACATCGCGATCCTGGTATGGGGGGAGAAGGAGCGGGAGGTGTCAGAGGAGGCAAACGACATACTGAGGTCTGTAAGCGACTGGCTCTGGAGCCACAGGCTCACCTTAGCGACGGAGAAGACTGAGATATGCGTCCTCCGGGGGAAGAGGAAGAGGGAGGGCCTGAGGATCGGCATTAGGGGGAACTTTATCCCCCTATCTAAACAGATTGATTACCTAGGTATTACATTTGACGACCAAGGGTCCTTTGGACCGCATATCCGAAAGGTGGCGGAGAAAGCCGCCAAGAGATCGTCGGCCCTGACACGGCTCATGCCGAGGATAGGGGGTCCGAGCAGCTAAAAGATTAGTTCTGTACCACGTGGTGGTGTCTACGGTACTATATGGAGCGGAGGTGTGGTATAACGCCATGAAGGTGGCGTCATATAGAAGTATCTTAGAGAGAGTGCAGAGGAAGGCGTTGCTTGGAGTGGTGGGAGCGTATAGGACGGCCCCCACAAGTGCCCTCCAGGTGCTGGCGGATGCCCCGCCTTTCGACCTACTGATTGACGAAAGAAGGAGGATCTTTGAGAACAGAGGGGCGGACAGAAAGAGGTCAAAAAGAGAGAGAGGATGGAGACGTATAGGAGGTGGCAGGACAGGTGGGACGCAGGTACAAAGGGTAGGAGGAGTGAGGGGATTCATTCCCAACTTGGTCAGTTGGAGCCGGTGCGGGTTTAAGAAAGCGGAATACTACCACGCAGTACCTCACGGGGCATGGGGCCTTTGGCCAATACCTTGTGAGGTTTCATATCAAGGAGGACGCGTCCTGTGGGTACTGTGGGGAACGGAGGGATGACCCCCGCCACACGGTTATGGACTGCCCGAGGTTCGAAATGATACGTAGAGAGGTGTGGGAAGAGTTGGACATAAGAAGTGAGGCCGACGTCATTGACAGGATGCTGGAGTCCGAAGGCAGATGGGACAAGGTGCATGGGGTGATTAGGAGGATCATGGAAACAAAGGAAAAGGACGGAAGGGAGGGTTAGACCTCCGAAAAGCCCGACGCTTCCAAATGTTATTAGCTATCTTTGACCTATCTCTTACACTGTGGATGTTTTGTATATATTATATAGGCTATTATATGTTATTGTTTGTCTCGTTCTTTCGACCGTTACCGTTACAATAGGGTATAAGTATGTGTATAAGTATAGGTAGGCTTACTGACATGAATGATTTTATTTAAGAAAGTGTTTTTATTTTGTGGTGGCTGGAGAAGAGAGTAGGGGGTTCCCGTGAAGAATACCGGAAACGGTGATGCCAGGGCGACCCCCTTTCTAGAGGGTCACTTGATTTCGGTTAGCCTGGGGCGCCGACAACACCCTTAAAAAAAAAAAGGTTAGGTTAGGTTAGGTTAGGTTAGTTAGGTTAGGTTAGGTTAGGTTAGGTTAGGGGTTAGGGTTAGGTTAGGTTAGGTTAGGTTAGGTTAGGTTAGGTTAGGTTAGGTTAGGTTAGGTTAGGTTAGGTTAGGTTAGGTTAGGCTAGGCTGGGCTGGGCTGGGCTAGGCTAGGGCTAGGGCTAGGCTAGGCTAGGCTAGGCTAGGCCAGGCTAGGCTAGGCCAGGCTAGGCTAGGCTAGGCCAGGGCCAGGCTAGGCTGCCAGGGCCAGGCCAGGCCAGGCCAGGCCAGGCCAGGGCTAGGCCAGGCGCAGGCCAGGCCAGGGCCAGGCCAAGGCCAGGCCAGGCCAGGCCAGGCCAGGCCAGGCCAGGCCAGGCCAGGCCAGGCCAGGCCAGGCCAGGCCAGGCCAGGCCAGCCAGGGCCAGGCCAGGCCAGGGCCAGGCCAGGCCAGGGCCAGGCTGGGCCAGGCCAGGCCAGGCCAGGGCCAGGCCAGGCCAGGCCAGGCCAGGCCAGGCCAGGCCAGGGCCAGGGCCAGGGCCAGGGCCAGGGCCAGGCCAGGCCAGGCCAGGGCCAGGCCAGGGCCAGGCCAGGGCCAGGCCAGGCCAGGCCAGGCCAGGCCAGGGCCAGGCCAGGGCCAGGCCAGGCCAGGCTAGGCCAGGCCAGGGCCAGGCCAGGCCAGGGCCAGGCCAGGCCAGGGCCAGGCCAGGCCAGGCCAGGCCAGCCAGGCCAGGCCAGGGCCAGGGCCAGGCCAGGCCAGGCCAGGCCAGGGCCAGGCCAGGCCAGGCCAGGGCCAGGGCCAGGCCAGGCCAGGCCAGGCCAGGCCAGGCCAGGCCAGGGCCAGGGCCAGGCCAGGCCAGGCCAGGCCAGGGCCAGGCCAGGCCAGGCCAGGCCAGGGCCAGGCCAGGCCAGGGCCAGGGCCAGGCCAGGCCAGGCCAGGCCAGGCCAGGCCAGGCCAGGCCAGGCCAGGCCAGGCCAGGCCAGGGCCAGCCAGGCCAGGCCAGGCCAGCCAGGCCAGGCCAGGCCAGGCCAGGGCCAGGCCAGGCCAGGCCAGGCCAGGCCAGGCCAGGCCAGGGCCAGGCCAGGCCAGGCCAGGGCCAGGCCAGGGCCAGGGCCAGGGCCAGGCCAGGCCAGGCCAGGCCAGGGCCAGGGCCAGGCCAGGCCAGGCCAGGCCAGGGCCAGCCAGGCCAGGGCCAGGCCAGGCCAGGCCAGGGCCAGGCCAGGGCCAGGGCCAGGCCAGGCCAGGCCAGGCCAGGGCCAGGGCCAGGGCCAGGCCAGGCCAGGCCAGGCCAGCCAGCGAGCTAGGCCAGGGCCAGGCCAGGCTAGGGCCAGGGCCAGGCCAGGCCAGGCTAGGGCTGGGCTTAGGCTAGGCCAGGGCCAGGCTAGGGCCAGGCTAGGGCCAGGGCCAGGCCAGGCTAGGCTAGGCCAGGCCAGGCTAGGGCTAAGGCCAGGGCCAGGCTAGCTAGGCTAGGCTAGGCTAGGCCAGGGCCAGGGCCAGGGCTGGGCCAGGGCCAGGGCTAGGGCCAGGGCCAGGCCAGGCCAGGCCAGGCCAGGCCAGGGCTAGGCTAGGCGAGGGCCAGGCCAGGCTAGGCCAGGGCCAGGCCAGGCCAGGCCAGGCTAGGCCAGGCCAGGCTAGGCTAGGGCCAGGGCTAGGCGCCAGGGCCAGGCCAGGGCCAGGCCAGGGCTAGGCCAGGCTAGGCCAGGCTAGGCTGGGCCAGGGCTAGGCTAGGCTGGGCCAGGGCTAGGGCTGGGCTAGAGCCAGGCTGGGCTAGGCTAGGCTAGGGCTAGGCTAGGGCTGGGCAGGCCAGGCCAGGGCTGGGCCAGGCCAGGCCAGGCTAGGCTAGGGCTAGGCTAGGCTAGGCTAGGCCAGGCCAGGGCTAGGCTAGGCTAGGCCAGGGCCAGGCTAGGCTGGGCCAGGCCAGGCCAGGCCAGGCCAGGCCAGGCTAGGCTAGGCCAGGGCCAGGGCCAGGCCAGGCTAGGCTAGGCCAGGCTAGGCTAGGCTAGGCCAGGGCTAGGCCAGGCTAGGGCCAGGGCTAGGCCAGGGCCAGGCCAGGGCCAGGTTAGGTTAGGCTAGGGGGTAGGTTAGGGTTAGGTTCCCGTGTGGGGTCAGCTGTAACCCCCATCGGGTGCGTCCCCGGGTGGCGGATAGGGGAATGCCCTCACCAGACTTGTCTGGCGGGTAGGCGTGAAATAATATAGCCCCCGCGGACCAACAGCCTTGCACTTCCTACACGCTGTAGGACGGGGACCGAGGAGGGAGGGAACACAGACATACAAACACACACACACGCTTACACACACGCTTACACACACACGGGTCTGCCAGTGCACGGTATCCCGGGCCTGGATATGATTTTATATGGACGAGTGATAATGACGATATAGATGTTACAGTACAGGGGCCCGGAACCCCAGTACCGGTCGGAAAGGGTAGTGAGCGAGCGGGCTCTCCCCGACCGTCAGCCGACGACCGCTCTGCACTCCTGGTGGGAATCCAGGCCGGGGTGCTGGACACTGCGACTGGATTAAAAAGCGCAAAGCTTAAAAACAGAAGGGAGTTGTTTTTGAAGATGGCTAATGTGGGCGCCGGAGGGTCGCAGTCAATGCCAACCACGCCAGTGGAAGAATTAAATTCCGTCCTAGATTTGACCTGGGACGAAGAGAGAGCTACGTCTGTAGCCAAAAAGAAAAGGGTGGAGACAAGTGGAGGAGATATAACAGAGTCGATAGGGGAAGTGGAGGAAGACGTAACGCGTACGGCGCAGGAAAGAATGGCACCGATGATACGTAGGAAAACTCACGAAACTGGCACGAGAAAATCCAAATACGAAGAAAGAAATTAAAGAAGTGAGTAGTACACTGAGGTTTGCTATATCGCAGATTATGACTCTAGAGGCCCAGTCGGTTCTGCAGACGATGGGAAGAAATAGAGAGGAGCCCATTAGGACAGGGAGCCAAGGTGCTGAGACGATAGAGACCAGAGATTGCGCAACGCAGACAGATCGAAGGGGGGATTGGGATAATTTCAAGCGTAAAGAACGGGAGGAGGGAAGAGCGAGGGACGTTCGAGAAATGATAGAGAGGGATAATGTGGAGGGAACTGGGTGATATTCTAGACGAACGATGGCCGGATGAAACATTTAAGTTAACTCGAATGAAAAGGCAGGAAGAGGGGGTATGTCAAAAGAATCACATGTGACCGTAATACTGAATCCAACAGGGCTGAAGGAGGACGGAGACTTGAAAAATATAAGAGCGGCACATCCCGAAATCGACGATGTAGTTAACGGACAATTACGAATTAACGAAGTAGAGGTCGTGGAGAAATGCACTAGAGTGAGAATAAGGGGCAAGGAAGGGGAGAAATGGCAGGACATACATATCATCGTGTACGACATCGACAAGAACGGGTGTAATGATATGGAAACTCTATGGAAGATAATGAAGAAGCACGCGGATATTCTGAAAGACAAAAATATTAAAAAAATGGGTTTCATGATGGGAGAAGGTCTGAGGGCGGGGTATGCAAGGAACATGATAGAAGGGGCATACTGGAGGGTGTTGGAAGAAGGGGAGTTATTATCCAAAAAGAAAGGAGGGGGAAAGGAAGAACTTAAGACAGAGAGGAAGGGAGGAAGCGCCTTGATTTTGAAACCGGTGGAGGGGAAGCAACAAGAGTTTAGCGAGGCGGTGAAAAATATGAAGAGAAAGATGGACTTGGAAAAAATGGGTTTGAAGGTGAGAAAGGCCGGAGAACAAACTAGATTAGAATTTACGGAGATGAAAAAAAGGTGCGCAATTAAACCTCCAGAAGGAGATCTTAAGCAAATATGAGGGAGTGGTAGAGACGGAAGTGAGAACGAGAACAATGGATGTAGTGATGACTGGTTTAGAAGAAACTATAGAAGATGTGGAGGTGCGCGAAGCGCTTAGAGAGACTTGCGATCTGGGAGACGGGGATACCAAGGTGGTCACGCTATTCAATACAAGAAGGGGAGGTAGTAAGGTAGCCATAATTAATGTCCCAGAAAAAGAGGGAAGAAAGTTATGTAGAAAGGGGGAAATTAAAGTAGGATGGTTGAATTGCAAGGTAGAAGAGAAAATAAGGCCAGTCGGGTGTAACAACTGCCAAAGGATGGGACATTATGCTAGTGGATGCAAAAAGACGAGGGTGAAAAGGGGTTGTTTTAAATATGGGGATCCAGGGCACGTACTAAAACAGTGCGAGAAATAGGAATGGTGCAGGGACTGTAAGGAGGTTGGCCATAAGATGGATACGATGAAGTGCCCCAATTATAGGAGGTTAGTGGAAGAAATAAGAGAGAAGAGAAGAGGAAAATACGGGGGGGGGATAGGGAATAGACGATGAAAGTACTACAAATTAATTTAAATAGGGCGAGAGAGGCGCATGATATGCTGGCAGTGAATGTGAGAGAACTAGGGATAGGTGTGGTAGTGGCGAGCGAGCCGAACGAGAATATAGCAGTGCGGGAGGGATGGCTGTTGGATGAAAAATTGACGGTAGGGATATGGATAGCTAATAAAAGGATTCGGATTAGAGAATGGGGAAGTGGGGACGGGTTTACAAATACTATATATTCTTGTTACTGCTCGCCGAACGTTGGAATGGATGTGTTTAATAGGTGTCTGGATGAGATCGTGAAGGATGTGAGAGGAAGGAAGAATGTGATTGTGGCGGGGGATTTGAATGCGAAAGCACATGAATGGGCGGCGAAAATGGAAAATGAAAGGGGACGGAAGTTGTTAGAGTGGGTACAAGGGAGTGGGTACGTCATCGTGAATGAGGGAGATAAACCTACCTTTATAAGGGGGAAGCAGACATCACATATAGACGTAACGATGGCAAAGAGGGACATTGCACGGCAAATTGAGGGATGGAAGGTACTGGGCCAGGAGCCTCTGAGCGACCATCGCTATATCATGTTCGAGATGAAATTAGAGAAAAAAGTAAAGAGAATGAAGGAACCTCTCACATGGAAAACAGTAGATCCTACTTCGCTGAAAACAGAGATAGTTAAAGAAAAGGAAAGTTTTGAGAGGATGGAGGCGACGGCGGAAGGTAGTGAGTTAATATGAAAAAACATATTAAAAACATGTAATGACAGTGGTGGGGGTAGGGAGAGACCTAAGAACAAAAAAAAAACAGACTTACTGGTGGAATGAGGAAATTGCAAGGTTAAGGGAGGAATGCCAGGCATCCCGCAGACGTATGATGCGGCAGAGGAAAAGGGGGAATGATGAAGATGACTCGGAAGAGGAATATAAAAGGGTAAAAAAACCTCTTGAAAAAGAAATAAAGAAATCTAAAAGGAAAATGTGGGAGAGGATCTGTACAGAATTTGAGGAAGACACCTGGGGATTGGGCTATAAAATTGTTACAAAAACATTGAGGGACTGTCTTCCAAATGTTAGGATAGAGGACGATACTAGGTGGAGTGTAGCGAGGGCTTTATTTCCTGTAGCCCAAGACGAGTGGGAGACCAAGAATAGAGACTTTAACATGATCGCGCCAATTACCCCCGAGGAACTGAAAAAGGCGAAGGATATGATTAAGCTAAAGAAAGCCCCTGGCCCAGATGGCATCCCACCGGAGCTTGTGAAGGCGATGGCAAAATCCAATCCCGAGTACATGCTTAGGCTGTTAAATGGATACTTATGGGATAGGAAGTTTCCAAAAATATGGAAAAGGGCAAGACTGGTCTTGTTAAACAAAGGCAAAAAGTTATCCATGACAGATCCAAAAGCATATAGACCGCTGAGCCTACTGAGTTGCCCAGGGAAACTCTATGAGCTTATTATTAGAGAACGGCTAGTAGGGGAACTAGAGATAGGGGAAGGGATAGCGGACAGCCAATATGGTTTCCAGAAAAGTACTATCGGTGCTGCAGATGTAGTTTCAGAGACATTAAGGCTTGAGAGGCCGGTCTGGGCGATCCTTATCACGTTAGACATAAGGAACGCCTTTAATTCTGCCAGCTGGGGATTGATAATGGAGGAACTGGGGAGGAGAGGAATTTCGGAATACCTGGTTAACATAATCGGAGATTACCTGGGGGAACGGGAGTTGGAGGTGACAGAAGGAGTTAGCATGACGTTATCGGCGGGGGTCCCACAAGGGTCGGTCCTGGGCCCCACTCTTTGGAATGTGCTATACGATGGTATCTTTAAATTGGTGACTGGAAGATAAAAAATAATAGGGTATGCAGATGACGTGGCGGTACTGGTATGGGGAGATAAAGATCAGGAAGTTTCAGAGGAGGCCAACACTGTGTTGAGAAGGGTGGAAGATTGGCTGTGGGGACATAAATTAGAATTAGCGGCTGAGAAATCGGAGGTGGCTGTATTAAAGGGTCGTAGGAAAAGGGAGGGGATTCGGATCTGGATTAAAGGCGAGAGAATGCAACTAACGAAACGGGTTAACTATCTCGGAATAGTCTTTGACTATCAAGGAACTTTCGGCCCCCATATTAGGACGGTGGCGGAGAAGGCGGCGAAAAGGACGGCGGCTCTGACAAGGCTTATGCCTAGGGTAGGTGGCCCTAGTAGTATTAAAAGAAGACTGTTATATAATGTGGTTGCATCCACAATCCTTTACGGAGCAGAGATCTGGCATGTGGCTATTAGAATCGGGACATACAAGGAGATACTGGAGAGGGTGCAGATAAGGGCACTCTTAAGTGTGGTTGCTGCCTATAGAACTGTCTCGACGGAGGCCCTGCAGGTTCTGGCCGATATACCGCCAATAGACCTAATGGTGATGGAGAGAGGTAGGCTCTATCGGACCCAGGAAAGGGATAGAAAAACGGCCAGGAAAATAGAGAGGGAGGAGACGTACAGACTATGGCAAGAGCGATGGGATGTAAGCGGGAAAGGTAGAAGGGTGAAGGAGTTGATCCCAGACTTGGGGACTTGGAGCAGGTGCAAACATAAAAGGATAGATTACTTTCTCACCCAATATCTAACGGGGCATGGTGCGTTTGGTCAGTACCTAAACATATTTCACATTAAGGAGGACAGGAACTGTAGGTACTGTGGGGAGGGGAATAGACACCCCCCGACACACGGTTATGGTATGTGAAAGATTCGCGTTTCTTAGAAGGAGGGTATGGGAGGAGCTTGATATACAAGACGAGCAGGACTTGATCCGAAAAATGATAGCGGAAAAATCCAAGTGGGATAGGATACATAGCGTGATAAAACGAATAATGGGATTAAAGGAGAAGGAAGATAGAGAGGCTCAGACACCCCGTTAGAACCGTTAGTATAGGGTTGGCCAGTATCTTTAGGAGTATAAATATTTATTTATTTTAATCTTGTTTGTTTATGATGTATTGGATACAAAGTTTGTTTTATTGTTCAAATTTGTTATTTAAATATGTTTAATTGTGTGGTTGATTTAAGGCTTTTTTCTTTATTATCGATTCTATGTTTCTAACTGTGATGATACCCTGGCTGTGAAAAGTTACTAACTAACTAACTAAAAGTTACTAAAACTAAAAGAAACAAAAATAATTCAGGAGTATTTGACAGCTGCCCCGTGAAAAATACCGGAAACGGTGATACCAGGGGCGTTATCTGTCCGGGGGTCACTTGTCTCGGTTAGCTATGGTAACGCCGACTACACCCCCCATTTAAAAAAAAAGGTTAGGTTAGGTTAGGTTAGGTTAGGTTAGGTTCCCGTGAGGGGTTAGCTGAAATCCACACACATGACCACAGGACACCATATGGAGACATTATTAAGGAAGCATAGGCTACAGTTGAGCACCGACAGCTCGAGGTCGCATTCGGCACCCACATCACCTACAGTGAACGTGGGAACATTCGATTTTAGATGGGACGAAGAGGAATGTAGGTCTACACTAAGCGCTAAAAGAAGATGGGACGAAGTAGGACAAGAGGAAAACGAGGAAATGAGATTGGGCGATAGCAGGATGGCCGCTTCAATCAGACGAACGATCAAGGAACTAGACGGGGAGATCAGAAGCGTGGCAACTTTCGCTAAAGAAAGAAATACAAAAAAAGGAAATAAAAGAGAGCGCAATTAAGCTTAGGAGCCTTGTGAGCCGACTAATGACCCGGGAGGCCCAGGAATTACTTCAGAAAATGGGTAGCAAGCAAGGTAATAAAATATTTAGAGAAAACCTCGACTTACATACACCCAAGGCTGAAAGAAAGTTGCAACAGGAGCAGAGTACGGGAGTACCAGAAAAATCCGCTAAAGCTGTCACAGCCAACCAGACTGAAGATGCTACCGACTACAACAAATTTTTGGAAGCTGCCAAATTAGTGTGGCCCGGAAACACCTATAGGTCTGCATTTACAAGGGAGGGAACGCCACCGAAGGCAACCAGAGACAATGACCTGCTCCTTCTAAAAGAAAGAGAGACAGGAGGCCGAAACGCGAACATTGAAAGGGCATTTACGGACAAGTACACCGAAGTGAGGGAACTAGAGGGCAGGATCTCAGCTCTATACCTAACCTGCAAAACGGTCGATGGGAAGGGCAACCAGACCATCAAGGAAAAGAGAGTAATCAGACTCGATGTTGATGATACCGAACGTGACTGGTATGAGGGACTCTCTGAAGTGAGGGACAAACTGATAAAGGAAGCAGGAGACAAGATTGCCATATACCCGCCGATGGCAGATGTAAACGGCAATAGGACACGGAAGATGGCGGAGTGCATCTTTCGTAAAACAAGTATCAAATGTATCATCTTCGTAGAGGGTGGCAAAGAAAAAGCCAGGAAAGGCAGGAGGGACAAGGGCGTGGATACAGAAGCCATCGTGGTGGAGCAGACAGGCAAGACCTGTGCCGATCTCCTCAAAACTGTAAGAGAGAAGGTAAAAACTGGGACTAACGCGGCCTCAGGTATCAGAACGATAAGGCAGACGAAGGAGGGAAATATGGTAATCATCCTAAACCAAAACGATAAAAGTACAGCAGAAGAACTTAAAAAATAAATTAGACAAGTGGAAAACTTTAAAGTCAGAGTCAAGGACAACAAAAGAGATGGGAGTACTATATTTATTAAGGATATAGACGCCTTGGCCAGCAAAGACGAGGTTTGGCAAGCACTAAACAGGGAAATCGGAGCTACCGCAGAAAATTGCACGGTAGGAGAGTTAAGGCCGTACTTCGGCGGTAATCAGGCCGTGACAGTGAGAACCGACAAAAGAAAAGGCAGAAACGCTGACCAGAAAAGGAAAAATCAGGATCGGTTTAAACCTCTGCAATGTGACAGAGAGGGTGGCAGTGGACCTGCTACCGTTGCTGGCAATATGGGCATAGGAGAGAGGACTGCAAAGACAGGGAGGACAGGAGTGATATATGCAGGAGGTGTGGCAAGTAGGCCACAAGGCAAGGGACTGCCAAGAGGAGAGCCACTGCGCATGCTGTAAAAGAGACGGACATGCCGCCGGATCAGGCAACTGCCCGGAATTTAGAAAAGCCTTAAGAAGGGCCCGCGTAGAGGCTAGAAAGAAACGCAGATACTGAGGCAGATAGTGATAAATTCTAGTCGATAAGCAATCTAGTCATTTTAACAGAAGATAACACTAGTATTATACTTTAGTAAATTTTATTGCCAGTAATTCTATTTTATTCTAGCCCCTAAGTTTTATTTATACACTTTTACAAGTTTTATTTATTTACTTATTTATTTAATTTTGCCCTATCAGATGCAAGAAAAACTAAACAGGTTATAGCAAACAACAATGGCTAGGAAGATAAAGCTAAAGGTGTTACAAATAAACGTGGATAGACGCAGCCCATGACCTGGCTTACGAAACCATCCTGAAAAATGAATATGACCTGGCAATTATCAGCGAACCCGATAAAAAGAAAGCAAAAGGAAACAGGTGGTTTCTGGACCAGGACATGGATGCCGGAATTCTATCAATAGATAGAATTCCCTATATAGGGAATACTATAAAGGGTGGAAATAACGGATTATGGGAAGGGAAAGGGCTTTGTTTTTATCAGAACAGGAAATGTATACATCTATAGTTGCTATTGCTCACCAAACTCGACGGAAGAAGAATATAATAAATTCTTAGAGGATCTGTTTTATGACATTAAAAAAAGAAAACCGGTAAGATCGTAATAGGTGGAGATTTCAACGCCAAATCAACGATGTGGGGATCTCCAATAGAAGATAGAAGAGGAAAAAAGGTAACGGAGTGGATGGCCTCTTTAGATCTGACTCCAGTAAATAGCGGTAACACACCTACCTTCGAGAGAGGAAATACAGGAATACAGCAGGACATTACAATGGCCACAGGAAATATGACACAAAAAATTGAGGGGTGGAAAGTCAGAGAATAGGACACCCTCAGCGAACACAACTACATCGAGTTTTATATAAATGAAAGGAAGAAAAAGAAAGAGAAAACATGGGTGTGGAGGAAACTAGATAGATAAATTCCACGAGATAATTACAACCAAGCGAGAGCTGTTAAAACAATCAACAGACCCAGAAAAGTGGACGAAGGTAATTAAACAAGCATGCAAAGAGGCAACACCAAAGGTCCGCACAGATACAAATGGAAAGGCACCCTTTTGGTGGACGGGGGAAATAGGGAGACTAAAAGAGGAAGCAACATCAGCCAGGCGGACACTAATGAGATTAAGGAAAAGGATGAACCACAGCAAAAACGACAAAAAAACTGCAGCAGAAAACAAATAAAACGATAAATCTGGTAATGGAATGGGTAACGGAATGTAATTTACAGATAGCTCTGGAAAAGACAGAGGCCGTCTTACTGTGCGGTATGAGGAGGCCAAAAAACGTTACTTTCAGAATAGGAGAAACAACTATTAAACCCCAGAAATATGTTAAATACCTAGGGGTACATATCGACAAGGGTTTGATGTTTGGGGTTCACGCAGAGGAGACGGTCAAGAAAAGACAGCGACAGTATTAACAAGACTGCTGTCCAATACCGGCGCCCCAGGGCAAAAAAGAAGCATACGCAGCGGTCATAAACTCTACATTATTGTATGCCGCACCGATCTGGAAGGGAATTCTAAAAATCGAGAGGCACAAACAAAACATGATTAGAGTCCAAAGGAAAATAGCACTCAGAGTAGCATGCGCCTATAGAACGGTGTCCACTGATGCGGTCCTAGCAATAGCTCAAGTTATCCCAATCGATCTGCTAGCGGAAGAAAGAGACAAAGTGTACCTGGCAGAAGACAAGCGTAACATAAGTAAACTGGCAAGGGCAGAGACCTTAGAAAAATGGCAACGTAGGTGGCTCGAATCCACCAAAGGAGGGTGGACAAGGAGAGTCGTGCCAGATATCAAAAAAAATGGTACAAAAGAGAATTTGGGGAAGTAGGTTACGAAGTCACACAATTCCTCACAGGGCACGGGAATTTCAAAACTTATTTAAAGAGAATAAAGAGAGCAGAAAACTCAGAGTGCCCCTACTGCGGCAAGGAAGATACACCCCAACACGCAATCTTTGAGTGCTCAAGATGGGAAAACGACAGGGTAATGCTCGAAATAGACGTGGGAGCGCTGGATCCGGATAACATCATAGACAAAGCAATGAAAAAGCATGAGACGTGGGAAAAGATTATGGGATACGTAAAGAAAATAATGCAGAGGAGGGACAAAGACCTAAAGCTGTAACCAAGCATGAAAATACCCCGAAAATTATTTTCGGGATGACGGAAAAAGAACCAGAGATTTGATGTTCTCTAATTTTTCCCCTAAGAAACAGTGAATCCCAGTTTATAAGTAATTCATACTTACCTTAGATTTGTATACCTTCCTGTGATTTAATTTCTACCTGTGACTGTCTACATGTGATGTCTACTTACCTGAGAACCAATATCTACGTGTGATTAATACCTATCTGCGAAAATATATCTGTGATAAAACCTAAACTTACATACCTGTGATATTATACTTACCCGTGATTTATGCGTACCTGTGATTATATACCTGTGATAAAACATAAACTGCTACAGGCTGTTTTATATGCTATTCAATATCTGTGATATTATACACCCATATATAGAATAATTTGAAGGAAGAAGGGATAAATGTACTTACACTGTACAGTATTTATGCACAGTCATACCTCGTTGAAGCAACACGGAAGTGGATTCCAACGGGGTATAGACTTCTCATCGAACGGAGAGGTTAGGTTCCCCCTCGACCCCCATCGGGTGTTGATACATTGCCGTTGTTTGGGGGCTTAGTAGTAAGCTGTGAACTCTAGGGCGATGCCGACGGGAGCGTAAGTTCCCAGAAGAGCCACCCATGTCGGTAAGGCCTAAGGGGAGCTAGCGAAGCCAAAGTCAACACACCAAAATCCAGTCGCGTTTGACCCGGAACGGGCGGCGGCTGGTCGGCGTCTGACCCGGATCGGGCGGCCGTTATCGCTTACCCGGCAGAAGGGATCAAATGCAAGGGGATATGGATTTCTTTATGGAAAACATTGAATCTAACGCTACGGTGCAGGAGAGGGATACTACAGTACTGGTCATCGGAAGTGGTGGAGCTGGCTTCCGGGGACCGTCATCCAGAGACAGCAGATCAACCAGGAAATAGCAAGCCAAAAAAATGTTATGTATGTTGATATCACCGCAGAGGAAAATAAAGGAACTAGAAAAACAGTTGTAAAACTCGACAGATTCGATAAGGCTGGCAGAAGCAACTCAATTAGCGAGAGACAACTGTGTAACGGGCTGAAATTTTATTAATAGTTTTACCTTAATATGGTTTAACATTTTATAGTTTATTTAGGCTCTTTTAATTGTTGGTGCCATGGTTTGTTTAGCGAGGGCCTCTGTGTCGGTACCTTGAGAGTGGTTCGATAGCGTTCCACGAGATACGGTGTGCCGAGAAGCCTTGCCCTTGTTTCCCCCAGATAGTTATTACTGCATACCATCTTGTATTGGTGCAAATCTCCTACCAGGAACCACCCAATTCAAGTAATTCGAGAGATGAAGGGTTGTTTACAAATTTTGAGTTGAGGTTAAGTTTCCTTCGTGATGGCCAGAATATGTGATGCATCATTTTAGATCTAAAGGACAATAAATTTATTACATTATAACACCTCTGAACTTTAGTAAATACTCACATAATATACAAAATTTAATCCACCATCCATCAGGCCTTATGACAGCTGTCACTTGTCACTGCAGGGGTTGGCATCCCTGAGAGCAGATGACGGCTTTTTGACGGGAATTTCCGTTGACAGCTCTTCCTTTTTCTTTGGTTGACATTTCCATGCTTCTTCTTGACTGAGACAGTCTTAATCGCGTAAACGGATTTTGGAGAAGTTGAAGGCTTATAATATAGCTGCGGTGAAAGTCATCGGCAGTTTAAATCAGCAGTTGCTGGATATTTTGTCCTTCTGCAAGGGAAAACTTGTCAACATCCTCGAGGCCACACAAAACCTAAGGTAAGGACACCATCACTATCCTCCCACTAAGCATGTCCTGATGCATCGCTTTATTTTGTTTTAGGCCTCGTTATCGTTATCGTTATCGTTATCGTTATCGTTAACGTTATCGTTATCGTTATCGTTATCTTTATCTTCCAATTTATTTTCTCTATATTATTACTACCTGCATCTCTTTCACGGTATCGTACCTCGCATGCTATCGCTTCGTATCGTTTATGCTTCGCATCGCTTGTTCTTCTACTACACTTGTACACCCCGCCTGCCTGCCTGCCTGCTTGCATGCGGTGAGGTACACACCCTTACACCGACACCAATCATCTCACCCCGTGGACTTGCCGGCTGGGACACTTCATTGACCGCTTACGTCACTGCATTACCTGGGCTGGCAGCTGCACCGACTTGCATTGTTTCCTGCACTCCTAGCAGCACTTTGTATCCGCTTGCTTGCACTGGGTCCTGGAGTACACCTCGACAACCACTCCTCGGAGACGAGACGAGCCAGCGTAGACCCCAAGAGCCAGGAAACACCACAGGGTACTTGGTACCGGCAGATAAGTGCACTGTTTGTTCACCAGTCGTACTCTCTACATTTAGGGCATTGTAACCTTTTATCATCTCGACTTTAGGAGCTTCACTCCCCCTAGTCGCATAAGTTGACACGCACTGGAAAATACTGTGCATTAATATTTTCCCCATTTAGTAGGCACCATTTAGTATATTTTAAGGTAAATAACGATTCATATTGCGACTATATATACCTGTAAACCGATCCAAGTAGTACTACCAGGGTGAAGGTGACTCTGAAATAACCCTATTTTGTTTAAGCCATTAATATGTACTATTAGTACGGACTTACCACTACCGATCTGTTCACGTCGAGCCCTGTCTGTTATTGTGTTGTACAATAAAGCCTGTTTATTAAAACCTGTATATCAATAATCTTTGCACCATTTCATTAGCCGAATAAACAGCCGGCTTTAAGGTGAGTAGCATTTGAGGTTAGTGGCTAACTTCACCCGCGTCATTAGGTGCGTTCAGTTCGGTGGTCGCCCGCCGACCAGAGAACAATTACCCTGACCGAACATTAAGGTCCAGAGCCTTTTTCCCGTTTTTTTTTGTGTATCATCTAAGGCTAGGCGGATCCCTCCCTTGGCTCAAATACATCACCATCTGGGTTGAAAACGGGTGGCGCCTCTTATTTTACCCACGACCGTCTCCACGGAGCTAGCGGCCAACCCCTCAAGGGATCCCCACTTAATACTGGCACCCGTCGAACCAGAGCCACCAACAACCACTCCCCCAAAAAGGGGTGTGTAACAACTGGTTAAAAGAAAAAGGAATGATACGCCTTGTAGTGGGAAGGAGATACCCGTATTCAAAAAGAAGGAAGACTCAATTGTTTTCGTTCTAAACAATAGCAATGAAGGCCATAAGCAAATATTCGTCAGACCTGGAAAGCATGATAGTCACTAATACACAGAAATATATAAAGGAGTTAGCTGTCAAATTGAGGAAACAGGTCAATATCCTTTCTAGAAGTAGCGTTACAGATTGGTTAGAGGAGCACCGAGACGAAAAAGTCGAGATACCGAAGTACGAAGCAGAGTGCCAAACAAATGAGCAAGTATATCACAGCAGGTACTCAAACTGAAGCATGTGGTATCTATGAAAGTAAAAATTCAAAAACAATTAAGAGCCTCGAGGGGATAACCACGTACCAAAGATGGAGGGAAATTAAACCCAAAAGATGGGACAGTAAGATGTACCGAAATACCGAAATCAAAGTAGGCAATCCGATAGAAACGAAGGACATCGTAGTTAAAGTTGTTATGGTGGAACCGAGCGACCCAGACATGAATCCCAGCATTCAGAGATTATACAGGATAGGTTCCTGGAAGTAACCAACGTCAGGGAACAATACTTAAAAATAGAGCAAATCACAACGGTCGGTGGAGAGGAACCAACTAGAAGAAAAGTCATACGCGTTCAAATATACAAAAGGGATGAAACGCTTTGGAGCATGCTAGAAAGAATCAGAGACGACAATCCAAACGTCAACTGGATTGCCATGCACCACATTAAAACCAAGTCTCTAGACAAACTTAGGAAAATGACCGAGACAATATTTCAGAACTTCTCCACTAACCCGTCATATAAGCAAGCGACAAACAAACCCAGACCAACCTACGCGTTAATTGTTGAAAATAGAGCCAAAAATTATGAACTCTGCTAACACAGGTCAAAGGACACGTCAAAGACAACCCCGTGACAAATATCATAAGGACAATGAGAAAGACGAAGGATGGGAACCTACTCATCACAACTGACAAAGAACCCAACACCTTAAAGGACCTACAGAAAGTGATAAGAGACACTTGTGGCGGTGTCAAAGTAAGAGAAGTAGGGGTTCCGAACAGTAAAGAAGTGCTCCATATCAGAGGAATGGATGCAACCACCATAAAAGAGGACGTAATAAAAGCCATCGAGAACAAACTAGGAAGCCACACTGAAGGAAAATTCACGCTCAGCGAGCTCAGACCAAACATGGGCGAGACACAGGCAGCAACACTAATACTAGAGAAAAAACAACAGAAAAAATCCTAGAAAATGGCTATGTGAGTAAGACTGCGAGTCACCAAATGCTCCAAGTGTTGGGCGTATGACCATAAGGCAAGCGATTGCCAAGGCCCTGATAGAAGCGGTACCTGTTTCAAATGCGGTAAGACAGGTGACATGCAAAAAGACTGTGATAACGGTGAGGAATGTCCCGTCTGTAATCAAGTGGGACACAAGGCAGGAAGTCGTGAGTGCGAAATATTCCGCAGAGCCCTATCAGATTCAAGAAAGGTACATAGGCAGGCAACATGACTAACGCAGAACTCCGACAACTATGCCTAGTTTTTTACAAATAAACATAGATAGAAAAGAAGCTGCACTGGACCTAGCATGGCGTACAGCGATGGAAATCGGAGCAAGTATACTACTGGTGGATAATAGGAAAGACGCGGCAATAGGGCTAGTTGACGTAAACTGTGCCCGACTGAGACAGGCGCTGGGAATGGGTTTGTATGGGCCTACTTTAAAGATATATACGTGTATAGTTGCTACATATCGCCTAACAGCGGCATGGAAACTTTTCTGGAATTCTGTGATGAACTAGACGACGACATCCGAAAAAGAGTGGGGCGAATGTAATAGTCGCAGAGGACTTTAATGCGCAGGGGACTTTATAAGATAGTGATGCGCTGCGAAAAACTGATGTACCCGCGTCTTAAACTGACGCAGGCCAAAAAAGAGGAAATAGCTGATTCTATTGAAGCTATTTCCGACAGCCCCGAAACGAAACTGGCAGGGAGGAATGAGTGGCGAGGCACCGAGGTTCATAGAGGAATAACTCCAAGCTGTGGCAAGACTGAAGGTACAAAAGACTGAAGGAAAAAACAGCGCCATGCCCGGATGGGTTCCCACCGGAAGCCATTAAAATAGCAGTGGATACTGCCAGAGAATACGTGTTGGAGGTCATGAACAAATTACTGGAGGAGAGAAAGTTCCCGGGAGCATGGAAGAAGGCAAGGCCAGTACTAATCGAAAGACCGAAGATGGAACAAGGGAATACTGGACACAGACCTCTCTGCTTGATTAACACTGCGGGGAAGCTGTACGAGCGGCTGATAAACGAACGAATTCGGAAGGAGCTCGAGGAAAAAGGGGGACTGGCAGCACGACAATATGGGTTCCGGCGGGGCCGATCCACTTGAATTTTATGAAGAAAATGAATTTTTGCTGTCATATCGTTTGGATGATCCATTAACTAAGGTTACAATCCACGCTGATGCTGACACCACACTTGTACAGGGTGTAAACAAGATTATAGTTCGATTTGAAGTTTTCCATGGTTGTGTGGGACCTAACCCATCTGAACAAGATCACAGTGGCACTTCGTTCATAGTTTCGGCCTTGCCTATTCAGTTTGATAACACATTGGGTGTAATGACTATAGTTTGCATAAATAACGTTAGAACGGTGTTGCAGAAGAGTCAATGTGTAACACGGGGAATCCCGCAAGGGCAGTCCGAGACTGAATTTCCTGTGAGCACGGCGGCTCTGACTGTAGACCAAACTGAAAGTTTAAATCATTTACTGAAAGCATATTAAAACTGCTTTGCTACCAACAACGCAGAGTTAGGTAACACCAACGTTGAAATGACAATCAGAGATTGACTAGCTCAACCCCAGTGTGTTATCGACCGTATCGCATTTCTTATCGAGAAATTGTGCGGAAAATCGTAGATGATCTGTTAACGAATGATATTATTGAACCCGCTACTTCGGAATATGCGAGTCCAATTTTATTAGTTAAGAAGTCGGGTGAGATGCGTATTTATGTTGACTATCGTCGATTAAACGTTATAACCGATAAAGATCACTACCCTCTACCTCGAATAGAGGACCAACTAGAAAGGGTAGCGGGTCATACCTGTTTCACTACCCTAGACATGAAATCAGGTTATCACCAACTACGAGTAGCTGAGGAGAGTCAGTATTAGCATCTAGTATAAGCAACTATCAGTATAAGCGCGCTCCATTCGGTCTTACTAATGCACCAGCAGTTTTTCAAAGGGCAGTCAATGAAATCCTTGGACCAATAAGGTTTTCATATGCTTTGGTATATTTAGATGATATATTAATTATTGTATCCGAGACCATTGATGAAGGATTGAAAAGACTAGAAACAGTTGTAAAGATATTTCAACGAGCTGGATTGACGTTAAATAAAGAAAAATGTCAATTTGTACAACCCCAAGTTGAATATTTGGGATCCATAATATCAAATGGTGAAATAAAACCTGCTAAATTTGAGGCAGTTATAAATTTTCCAGTTCTGCAAACTATACATGATGTGCGAAGATTTCTAGGATTAGCTAGATTTTTTTCGTAAATATTTCATATTTCATAATTTGATAATGTATAGTTTGATAATGATAAAAATTAAGCGACCTACTGTTAGAGGCCTGGGCTCCTTTACTAAATGCAATCTTTCAAGTTTATTCAATTATAAAATATATATATATTATATGTATCAAATTAGAAAATATACGTATATTAAACACGATGTTTTGGTTTACAGGAGCTACAGAAACCATTATGGAATCAGTAACTTCTGCAAAATTTATTGAAAAAGAAAACGGGCAGTTTAAGCTTAAAAAACATCATAAATATTATGGGTAAATTCAAATGGGGATGGCAGTACTAAATTTATCAAGAGCTTATATTGCACTTTATGCATCTTTTGACAATAGTATGCTAATTATAGAGGTAGATTTTGATTATGGTTTTTCATTAAGAATGTTGTCAAAAGTCAATATTTTTTTGAAAAAAATGTTACATACTTTATGTGGAGAACTTTAAAAAAACAGTTTTCTATGAAATTGTACTATGTTCCTGAGGCACTTCAATTTCACCAAATAAAAATCTGCCAATAGACATCAGAATTTAAGATCCCAGCGCTGTTGTGGAAAACTTTGGAACTAATTACTGTGCCATTACGTCTCTGTTGTTACGTCGTGTTTAATGTGCTTATGTTCAATTTGTTGCTTTATTTTATGATTTCTGGGTAATATTTTATTATTGTTTACCTTAGCACTGCTTGTGATTATATACTTATATCAAGGTTTATCGTTTATAAGTGGATATTCAAAATCCACTTTCATTTGGACATTTTAATTTCTATTTTAGTTAAGTACTTTTTTTTAACACCTATCACGAAAATACTTAACTGTAATTCATTATTAACAAATTGTTTAAAATTTTCTGTTTCCTAATAATAATTCAGAACTCTGAAAATGACAAACACGATTAATT
The DNA here is from genome assembly GCA_029963805.1 of Aromia moschata. Lineage (NCBI taxonomy): Eukaryota > Metazoa > Arthropoda > Insecta > Coleoptera > Cerambycidae > Aromia > Aromia moschata. The sequence goes on along the minus strand of JAPWTK010000784.1, from coordinate 138,438 downwards.
TTTTTACAATTATTTGATGCTTCTTTGTCTGTTTCGGTGGTGGTCTGAGTGGATATGAAAAAATTACGAACTGACAGCATTTTTTTATTTCACTTGAAATGTCTAAAGCAGTAACAAAAAGCCATAAAGGAAAAGTAGTGAAAGCTATTCACCTGCTAAAGTTCAGCTAGCTTTAAACGCCATTTCTGAAGGAATGGCAGTTGCTACGGCAAGCTGTCAATTTGCTGTACCAAGGACAACTTTGCGTAATAAAATTACTGGCAAGTCACCTAGAGAATCTAGTGATTGTGGATTTGATTCAAATTTAGGAAAAAAAGTAGAAGACCAATTAGTTGAATGGATATTAGAATGTGTTAACGTGTGCTAAAATGGGATTTCCAGTCGATTAAGATGGATTGCTATCTTCGGTTCAGAAACTTGTAGAAGTTGCCCCGAACGTATTTTTAATATGGGCGAAACATGTTTTTGCTTGGCACCAAAAAGCGGTTTTGTAATTGGCCCTAGAGGAAAACATATTTATGATGAAATAAGTTCGTCAGATAAAGAAAACCTTACGACCCTGTTTACAGTAAATGCGGCAGGTAATTTTGCTCCACCGGTCACAATTTTTAAATATGATAGAATTCCATCCACTGTGGCTAAGTCAGCACCTGAAGGTTGGTGGCTTGGCAAGAGTGAGAAAGGTTGGATGACCGCGGAATGTTTTTCTGAGTATTTTTCTAACATTTTTGTACCTTTTCTCAAGAATTCTACGATACGTTTACCTGTCATAGTCTTTTTAGACGGGCATAAATCACATCTGACTCTCCATTTAGGTAAATACTGCAGAGAGAACCAAATAATATTAGTAGCATTAGTTCCGAATGCTACTCATATTCTGCAGCCATCAGACGTTGCAGTATTTGGACCACTAAAAACAAAGTGGAACAAAGAACAGGAGATTTCTAAACCGTGCCTTCTGAGAGCATTATCCCAATTAATTAAATACCCAAAAATGACGTCCAACATTATATCAGGCTTTAAAGTAACTGGTTTATATTTTAAGAAAAAGCTGTCTTCATCAAGTTCGAGAAGTTGATTCTATGGTTATGAATCATTTGAAGTACCTGGAAACTTTAAGTACCTGGAAAATTGACGTTGCAATGTTAGAAGAATTCAAACAGACCAGAAGGAGAAACCGTGAATGGGAAGGTAGAATAGAAGCCACGTCTTTGTACAATGTTTGACTGGAAATATCAAAGGACGCAGAGAGCTTATCGGTAGTAGTTTCAAACGACAAAGCAGATAATACTGAAGCTAGTGATACGACGAAAAGGCCAACTGTGTTATACATTCCGACTCATTTTAAAACGAATGAACCACAATCGTTACCTACTCCAGATCAAAATATAGATAGTGTGTTGCCTAATTTTTATCATCATTCTAATTCAGGTCTTCCACTGCAGTCTAATGAAATTGATGAGAACAGAGACATAATGAATACCCACTATGACAAACGAGCAGAAAATGTTAAGCGTAATATTTTTGTTACCACAAACTCCGCGTGTTCATCAATATTTTAAGATGTTCCGCCATATCCTGAAAATAAGGGTTCTGACTCACAGAAGAAGAGAAAGAAAGTATATGTTCATAGCGTTGTGACATCTAATCTATGGGTGCAGTATCATGAAGAGAAAGAGAGGATGAAGAATGAAAAAGAAAAGAAAAAAAACAGGAAAAGAAACTAGCCTGAGAACACAAAAAAACAAAAAAAGGAACAAGAAAAGGCAAATAAACAGCAACGAAAAACAGCCAAATTAAAAAAGCAAGCATTAGAGACGAGTTCTGAAGAAGACTCGGAAGACTGGGTACAAAGTGGCAGTAGCGGAGTTGATGACAATATTCATGATCAAGAAGAATTTGAATTACTGGCAGTGGAGGAATTGAAAATAGGAAAGATCGTTCTGGTCCAGTTCAAGACCAATGGAAAAAGAAAAGCGACCACATTCAGATACTTCGCAAAAATACTAGAAGTTTTGCCATCAGGGGAGTATGAAATTCAATGCTTCAAAAGTGTCACCCAAGAAAAAACAATATTCACTGAAATAGAAAATGACATATCCACCATACACGAGTCTGACGTCCTGGCAAAAGTTCCTGTCCTGATCCTGTTTTAATAGCAGGCGGCAGAAGAGAATAGACAGTATTTGCGTTTCAACTAGACGTTGTTGAAAAGACATAATTTTGTTTAGGTACTAGTTTGGTCTTTTAAAAATAAAATATGTTCATAAATAAGCAACCAATTTTTTTTTAATCGATTTCTCGTAAGTGGCCAGAAGTAGAGACATAAGTAGATTCGTGACCAAAAGTAGTAACAGATGACAATGAAATAACATAATGAAAATGAAAAGTCTATAACTTTTTTGTTTCCATTGATGAGACAACAGCTACTAATTATCTGGAAAAGGACTCTCAAATAGACATCATCTATCAAAGTAGATTTTACTACACCCTACGTTTATTCCCAGTAGAAGAATGATCGTCAAGTTCTTAAAATGGCCATAAGTGGTGCCTCTGCCCTATGAAAGATGTCTTCGCTCTGCCCTATGAGAGAAGTAGTCAAAGAATACTCTCAATTTTTTCAGAATGTTCCGAAACGATTTTCGATTTTTGGAAAAATCGTGAAATCGAAATTTTGAAAAACGTCATAAAAAAATCTGAAAAAAAATTGATAGTACATGTATTCTTTGACCAAGACATTTTTGTTGTTCTTAGAAAATTTTTGATAAACCCTACAAGAAAGTATGCTCCTTCTAAGTACACTAACGCTTTCTAGTTCATGTAATTTGAAGAAAAATTTTTCTTCGAAAACTGTAGGTTTTATAAAAAAAATTTCTAAGAACAAAAATGTCTTAGAATTGGTCAAAGAATATTAACAAATATTTTCAGATTTCTTGATGACGTGTTTAAAAAGTTCGATTTCACGATTTATCGTTTTCGAGAAATTTTTTTTTAGACCTTACTAGCTATTTATTTTAAGTTTAGACACCGAGGCCACGATCTGAATAGGTTTGTCATAAAAAAAATGGAAAGGGAACGAAAAGTCATTAAAAAAAAAATGCAAGCGAAAATTGACGTTTTTTTTGGATTAATTTTAATTTTTCCATGGTTAAATATGTTTTGAGAATTTTTTAACCATAACCGTTTGAAAGAGCACCCTCAAAAACATAGGAAAAGGTAGTTTGGAACTTTGTTTTTCTCAAATTCATTGAACGGCATCAACTCGAACTTCAATGTCGAAATTCTGTCCTGTGACGTCCATCCATTCACGGGGTGTTTTAGCTCTAGTTTTCTGGTTGATAAGACCGAAGTCCTTAGCACTTCATGTAAGAATGCCCACGGATAGGAAATGTAATGCGGATAGCATCAAATTTTCTTTCATAGTGGATTAAATGGTAACAAAAGCGAAACATCGTATAATTTTTATTCTGCCCCCCCGCATTAATCACAGAATATGTTAAGTTCTTTTATGTTGTAGTCTAAATAATTATAGATGTAGTGATGCAAGAGGGAACACACATTATCACTACCTTTTTTACCCATAGTTTCGGGATACGCATAAGAGATACTTTGGTTCGTAGATAAGACATGTACATTAAAAGTGTATAGTGACAATTGTCGGCAGTAATATACATCATTTGTCGGAATGTTAGGAATAGGTAGATTCTCAGCGTAATCTATACATATAGCTTCTTTCTTAGAATCCAACTGACTTGATTTCTTAGCCTCCTTTTTTCTGGCGTAGAACACGTTGGCTTTTAAGAAGTGCAACTTCCTTTTATTTTATAGTTTTCTATACTCTAACTGGAAAGCTACATGTTCAGGTTCTGTAGAGATCTTACTTTGAAAGCTTTTAACTGTACATCTAATTCGTCACATTTCGAACAAGTATCAGTACGCGGATAACCAAAACTTATGTTAAATGTTTCATTAAAAATTTTTCTGTAGCTATCATAACTAAGCTTTATGTCAGGATATTTTTCCTGGAACATGCGGAACATTTTTGTTATGTTCAGTTCTTCAGGTAAATAAATTTTCGTTGTTTTATTTAAGCTGTAGTGGCTTGATCTACCCCTTAAATGCTGAAATATGTTCAACTGCTGCTGCAATTGTTTCTTCAGATAGTTTGATTGGCCTATTCTTGTGTTTTCCTCTACCATCTTTGGATGGCAGAGCTCGATGCTTTTAAACAATTCTGTATTGTTTGGAGTCTTCTAGCCGTTATTCCATGAAGAGATAAAAAGGCTGTATAGCATACCTGAATATCTTGGGCCTCACCAATTTCATTAACACATCTGACTCTAAATTTATATGAAGATTATATCAGACCAGCTAGATATGCATTTTGTTCGTCGTAACTTTCAGGCAAATTAAAATCATTAATAAGCTTCTTTTGGATGTTCTCAGGAATTTTCGAGAAGCACTGTAATTTTGTACAACCACAGTCGTTGCCTGTCTCATGACTTTGCAAGCGAAGTTTTTTGCGACATCACTAATTTTTCCATGTTTTTTGCGTTTTTTTGCACTGCTCTCCATAACAAAAAATATTTTTAATAGATTAAACACTGATGATTAATTGAAACTTCTGACAAAACACTCTACCAATCTGGTGAACATCTGATTAGCAACTGACCACTCATGCGTAAAATATAGCTAACCGGTTTGCCGAAGGACTCTCATCGGTTTCTCCCCTGACGCGCGGACATTCATCGTTCTTTCATAGTACAGCATTTTTTTATGCTTTATATATCCGGACACCTAACGTTTTTCCCCAGTATGGTTAGGCCATCAGAAGCTCCAGCCAATTATCTGTCTATGGCGCTAAAAATCGAAAATAATATAAAAATGGATTTTCATCGTTTTTCCCGCTGGCTCTTCAATTGATACTATATGGTATGCGTGGGCGTTGCCGGTAGCTAAAATTCCGTTTTGTTTTTTTTTTTGCAGACGTGGTTTTACTCTGTCAGAAGCATTGTACATTGCGTATGGGGACGATAATGTTAAAAAATCAAATATATGGCATATTTATTTTACCACTTGATGTAAATGTAGAAACAGATGAAAATTCTGCAGATGCAGATGCACGGGGTTGATTCACAATCTTACTGGTCGTCAACTGCGAGCGCCTGTTGAACTCAAACTTTTAAACAATAAACGAATGGGGGTCAATTATGAAGCTCAACCAGGGCCGTCAACATCTGTAGTCAACATCATTGGCAAAGAACCATCTCCCACATCATCAGCACAGCAAGTACAGCCAATTTTACATGAAAATGCATGGATACGCAATCGATTGACAGGCAAGCCTAAACCGGAATGGATACATGGCGATTTAGAACAAGTAGAACATTTATTTCCCCCTGCTGACTACGGCCGTTTTAAAAACTTATCGTGTGTGGAAGTTTTTGAGTTATTTATTGATGATGAAACTGTACAATTCATGGTTGAAGAAACGCAAGAATATGCTCAATATATAAATGAACCGGATCCAAAAGTGACTACAGATGAAATCAGGTGTTTTATTGCTATTTTAATTGTGAGTGGATACAACACTTTACCTTCAAGGAGAATGTATTGGGATATGAACGATGATGTAAAAAACATACTTGTAAATACAGAGGTTTCTTCACTTAATAAAGCCTAAATGTTTACAAAACTTTGTACCTGTAAAAGAACTTGCTTATGATGAATTCATGATAAAATATTTCGGTCGCCACGGATGTAAGCAATTCATTCGTGGCAAACCGATTAGATTCGGCTATAAAATGTGGTCACTAAACATTAAAGAAAGAACTATAATTTTGACCTATATCAAGGTACTAATCCTCGTGGAAATGAGGATTATGACACTTTATTTTTATTTTCACGAAAAATTTACATGATATGGAGGAAATTACACAGACTGAAAAAAATGTGTATGGTCGACACGACGAAAACTAAAACAAAAGAAATGTACAAACAAATACCTGCCAATGAAATGCCCTGCTTGAAATATAAATTAACCAGGGTGGATATTACAGTAGATGAGCAGCAGGTTTTAGGTTTATTTTTGCAAAATTACCTAGTTCTGCAATTGCAAAACATAGGTTAGTAAGGTGTACGTTATAGGAAATAAATTAACGTAAATATTTTTGAAAATAGTTGAAAAAAGTATACTTAGTATTTACATATTTAATATATGCTGTGTGCGTAAAGCCGACATCAGCCAGTTAAGTAGTGAGGGAATAAGACCAACCCTCTAACCATGCTACGCTAGTTGTTAGAACGAGAGGTGTAGAATTTGACCTTTTCACGGCGGCGAGTTATGAAAAAGGACAAATAGAAGTGAAACCACAGATAAGATGTAACGGCATACGTTTTTAACAACTGGCCGATGTCTGCTGTGCACATACTGTATAATATTTTTTAGTACACTTAATATTACCATATTAAGGGGTTACTCTTCGGAGTAATTATAGGGTGAGTATTATTATTATTATTATTATTATATATTTCCTCTAGAAAAAAAGGACGTATCCAGAAAACAAAATTAAATATATACAGGACAAAAATTGAACATCAAAAATAGGAAAGTTCATCCAGATGGAATGGAAATAAAATGCAGTTTCATTCGTAACAGTGACTACTTCTAACAAATATTAAATAACTCTTGTCAGTCTCCATTAATGACGAAAATATATTCAATAAAAGTAAATCTGAAAGAATGTTGTAAAAACAAGACTCAACAGTTGTTTACTGATGACATTAACCTTGTAATTACATTTCTTCAACATTCACAAAATTGGTTACAACAGAGAAAATATCGTGTAACTGGTAGTCGCTGTTATTAATTATTATTCACTTTAACAACGATTACGAGAGGAAGTCCAGCAGTTATTTTTATCCCAAACAAATTAGTAATAGATATGTTAGGCAGGGGTTAAAGTGGGAGAGTATTTATAGCATTAAGCGCCGTAGCCGTCGACGAAACCAGGGACCAGCGGAGCTCATACAGCACGGTGTGACACGCAATACAAGGTACCCTTTGTTTATTAACTCTTCCAAGCCTTCTTATCCTAAGCGTCTATTTGTTAGTTTTATTAGCAACTATTTTCTAAAACCTATTAAACAAAATGTCAGAGGAGTTAACTGCCCTTAACCGTAAAAAAGGTTACTTAAAATGTAGTTTAACTAGATTCAGCACGTTTCTAGAAACTATTAAATCCTAACCGAGTAAATCTAAATTAACGGAACTCGAATTACGTATTACTAAATTAGAGTCTTGTTTATTGTCAGATTTCGAAGATATTTGATACAAACTTGAAACTATAACTAAAATATATTGAACTTTGAAACTATAGAGCCCGATTCAGTTAACGACACAGCAACCTTTGAAGCTGATTATTACGCAGTATTGGCGGACGCAAAAAACTTTCTTAGTGAATTTAATGCACCTGCATCTGGTAATGCAGTGGCAGAGGCGGCTCCAGTAGCGGAGCCTATTTTGAATTCAACGGCTTAAGGGGTTAATTATTCTAATCCAGGCATTATTACCCGTTATTGAATTGCCGAAATTTGATGGAGTTTATGAGCGATGGCAATGAATTTAGGGATTTATTTTCATCTTTGACTGGCGCCCATTATATTATTGGCGCCCATATTGGAGGGCCCGGTTGCTCAATGCATAAAAGCAATCAAATTTTCGGCAGCCAACTATCAAATAGCGTGGGACCTTTTGAACGAAAGGTACAACAATAAACGGCTAATGGTACATAACCATACAAAATCTCTTGGTGGTGTCTTAAGTTATCCTGGGACGACGCTGTACCTGATAGTATTTTGTCAAAATGGGTGAAGTTCCGATCGGAAATAAATGAGTCAAAAAAGTCAATTAGGCATTCCCAGGCATGTAATTTGTAAAGAACGAACTCGAGTTGAACTTCATGGCTTTGCTGACGCTTCACAAAAGGCATACGGCTATTGTATATACGTTCGCAGCGTAGACAGCAGTAATCAGGTAGAAGTGCACCTCCTGTGTTCCAAAACGCGAGTCGCACCACTTAAGACGCTTAGCATACCTCGTCTTGAACTCTGTGGTGCTCAAATGTTAGCAAGGTTGTTCGATTTAGTCATTCATTCTCTAACCATAAAGGTAGATTCTTCCTTTATATGGAGTGATTCCACCGTAGTCCTGGCGTAGATCCGCAGTCCTCCGCATATTCTACAAACCTTTGTTTCTAATCGAGTCGCTGATATACAGCGATTAACAAAGTCGGAGAATTGGAGACATGTTCCGACACAGCTCAATCCCGAGGATATTCTGTCGCGTGGAATGACGTCTAAAGATCTCGTCAATTGTAGTCGGTGGTTTAAGGGTCCTTCATTCTTGACGAAGTAACTGGCCCGCCGATCGGTCGCTAAACAATATGCCCTCTACGAATGACATCCCTGAAACACGAAAGCAAATAAATATATTTCTTGAAACTGACATATATGGGCCGGTCCCATTCGAACGATTTTCTTCTTTTACTCGAATAAGGCGTGTTATGGCTTATGTTCAACGATTTCTGAGCAATTGCCGCAAGTCTAAAGAGAACAGATTGTTAGGTAGTCTGGTACTGGAAGAAGTACAGGCAGCAGGTGATATCCTTGTAAAACTGGCTCAAAGAGTGTCATTTCTCAATGAACTTGCTTCCCTCTAAGCAGGCGATGCTGTTAGAAAAAAAGTAGACTTCTTAGCCTCGCTCCCTTCCTGGGAGAAGATGGGATCCTCCGGGTGGGAGGTAGATTAAAGAACTCTGCATACGATTTCCAAAAAAGGCACCCTGCCGTGCTCTGCTCCAAACACCCCCTGACTTACCTTATATTTAGGCATCACCACCGCATACTGATACATTGTGGTCCACAATTGTTGTTAGCCTCCATTCGAGAGTCACGTTGGTCAATCGGAGGTAAAAATTTGGCCAAACATGTTGTAAGAAACTGCGTAATTTGCTTCCGTTACAATCCAAAATTCAAATTCCCTCATGGGTCATTTACCAGCTCCGCGCGTCACTCCATCTTTCCTCTTTCAAAATACAGGTGTGGACTATGCCGGTCCTTTTCTTATTAAAGACCGCAAGGGTCGTGGATGCAAGACCTTAAAGTGCTACCTATGTCTGTTCATATGCTTGGCAACTAAGACTGTGCATCTCGAACTTGTAACCGAATTGAGCACGCCTGCATTTCTAGAGATGTTGCAGCGATTCGTATCGCGCCGCGGTAAGCCATCACTCATTATCAGTGACAACGGTAGTAACTTCATAGGAGCGAATAATCAACTCCAAGAGTTCGGTAAGTTTCTTTTGTCATCTGATGATATTGATGAACAAATCTGTAATAACTTAAATATTAAATGTCAATACATACCTGCTTATTCACCTCACATGGGTGGTCTGTGGGAAACGGGAGTCAAGTCAGCAAAGCATCACTTAAAACGAGTAATGGGTAACGCTTTTCCGACATTCGAATCCTTTTACACGATTTTAACGCAAATAGAGGCTATCCTTAATTCCCGGCCTCTTACCTCTCTATCATCGGATCCACACGATATGGAGGCGCTCACACCGGCTCATCCCCACTACCAGGATGTCTCAGTACGAGCATCTACAGCAACTTAAGCAGCATTTTTGGTCTCGTTGGTCCCGGGAGTATGTATCGCAGCTACAGGAGAGAGTCAAGTGGAAGCAAGGTCAAGGTTCCTTGTGCACGGGAGGAATGGTGCTCCTGAAGGACGACAACCAGCCACCCTCCAGATGGCGTTTAGGACGTGTAGTCGAAGTTCCCCCAGGTCAAGACCAAACTATGAGAGTAGTGATCCTGGAGTGGGTACTGGAACCTTCGGCGTAGAAATAAAAAACTGGGCGTTTTCCACGAAACACCGAACTACTACACTTTCTTCGACGCGTTTCGCCAACCAAGTTGGCATCTTCAAAGATGCCAACTTGGTTGGCGAAACGCGTTCCATGACCTAGGGAAAGTACTATTCTCTAAACTACTATTAATTACTTCTAAAAAGCGATCACCTATTACTTCAAATGCAAGTTGCAGTATTTTCGTAGTTATACCATCTAGAGAGCTTGTTTTTGTTTCATTTTTTTGACTACCGTTTCAGTTCAATAAATTCTATTGTTGCAATTTTTTCTAATTTACAATCAGTTTTATTCATTCTATTTAAAACATTATCAATTTGTTGTTCATCAGGATGTGTTATTATTTCATTTATGCTTTGCAAAAAGTATGTGTGAAAGTGGTTGGCTATTTCATTGTCATCCTTTTTAAGTGTATTGTTAAATAAAATACCATCTTTATTCATTATTTTTTCGTCACTTTTAAATAATTGTTTTAAGGTCTTCCACATCTCTGCAGCATCAGTTTTTACTTCAATTTTTCCATTGTAATATATTTTCTTTTGTTCTCTAACCAAATTATCTACTCTATGCCTTTGCCGTCTAAAGTTTTTCCAGTCAACTGCATTATTGGTTACGACCGCCCTTTTGTATAGTTGATCTCTTAAAGCTACATTTTCACCAATTGTTGGATACCACCATTTTTTATGTGCCCAATGACTATTAATTGTTATATCTTTTACAGGAGCATGTCTGTCTAATGTAGTGGTGATACAACTTACTAGTTTTTCTGCTAAACTATTTGTATAATTACTGTTTGATGTCCATTCTGTGTCCATGATATCTAACTGAAAATTTAATTCATTGAAATTTTTTAAATCCCTGAATATTTTTCTACATGATTTATACTCAATTCTATGAAGATCTACAGTTATAATACAATGGTCTGTTATTTTCGGAGTTAAATGAACTTGATGCTGGAGTTCTTTTTCATTTTAATCATTAAATCGATCGTTGTAGAAGATCTTTTTGTGATTCGTGTAAAAGTCTCTATTAGCTGATACAGTCCGTTATTTTTTATAATATCGTCTAGCTTAGTTGTATAATGACTCGTTTTTGCCATATCTATATTAAAATCTCCCATCATTATAAATATTCCAGGTTTTACTACATACTGTTCTAATATTTCTTCCAATTTTGTCAAAAACACCGCATCACTAGCATTTGGAGAGTTATATAAATTAAAAATGTATTTTTTGTTTGTTTTTTTTATCAATATTTCAACTGATATAATCCATGTATTCATATGAATACATTCTTGTAATATCATTTTATGTTTGTATTCTTCTTTTACGTAAATTATCACTCCACCTGTGTGCCTGCTCGTTGAGTAATTAATGTTTGTTTTGTAACCATTGATATCTATCTCATTTTTATAAATATCTTCTGTTATATGAGTTTCTGAAATACATACAATAATAGGCTTCCCCATATTAATAATCCACTCTAGTTCAGTTTTATTCTTGGTGAGGCCTTCGATGTTTAAAAACATTAGTTTTGATTGTAATTGCTATTGGGGTCGACCATTATATATCTGGGTAATTCACCTTATGTTCTAATTGTTTATATATTCTTTTGTAGACTTCACAGTTTTTGTCATTTGCTGTGTGCTTGTAGTCAACATTGGGAATTTTCAGTACCTCTGCAGCATGTTTGCAGTTAATGCATACTTCCAAATTTAATTGACATTCACTAAACTTATGTTCCCCAGCACATTTTGGACATACACTTTTTTCTCTTACAATTTTTCGCCATATGGACATATTTACAACATTTATAACATTGGATAATATTAATATGATCCACACATTTACATGAACGCCATCCAATATGTATAACATCTTTTTTTTGTTATCTGTTTATAAGTTTCGGAATCTATTTCCATTATGACATTATTTTTATTCTTCTATTTTCATAGTTGCTTAAAATCTTCATAATACTGTATAAGTCTGCTGGTGTGCAAATAACATTTTGTATAACAATATTTTCTATCAGTACATCTGGGTCTTCTAAACTTTTCTTTTCAATGTTGAAAATTTTTATTTTTGGATTTTTCTTTTCGGGTATTTTTATTTCATATTCCTCACCCATTTTCCGCTTAATACTCTCGGATATATTTTGAATGTATTGTTCTTTACTACAACTTATTGCCACGCCTCCCTCCTTAACATACTTTATTTTGTTAACTCCAACACCTAGTATTGTCGGGTTAATTTTATCTTCTATTACCTTCTATAAACATTTTTTGGTTTTACCACTAGTATTTCGGTAGGCAAACTTTTTTTACTGCGTCATGATAACTAATTTTTATATTTTCTTGTGAAGTACTTTCTTTTAATTTTTCAATTTCTTTCCGCAATAAGTTAATTAATTCTTCTTTATTAGCAATAATTTGATCCTTATTTTCTATTATTTTATTCTTACTTTCACATATCTCTTCTTTTACTTGGATTACCTCTTGAAACATTGAACGGATATCGGAATTGTTGCATCTTGTACAATAAAATTTCATTACTCGGGTGGTGCACTGCAATACCTTAACCTCTGATTATGTTAATGCTCCACATGGCTTGCAAATTGGTAGTTTACATCCATCACATTTATAAACTTCTTTAGCATCTTACTTGCATTTATCACATTTCATGATGTTTTTGCCTTCCAGATAAACATCAATAAAACTATGTGTATTTCACAAAAAAAAAATATTTATATAGTAGAATAACTTTTTAAACAACGTTTTGACGAATTTTTGACTAATATTTCTGCTTATTTTATTACAAAATGTACTTTATAATTTTTCACCATGTGCCCAAGTGTCAGACTTAACCGTATATTATCCGAGATGCCATCGATTATTCAAAATGCTTAGGAAAAGTAGATGCTAAAAAATACTGGTAGACAACCAGACGTATGTGATGTACCAATGAATTACGAAGACTTCCAGAAGATCGTTGGAGAAGAAAGCATAATCAAATTCAACCAAATTAATGACATTTTGCCTGCCTCTGATAATGACGCTTTTTTAAAGCTATATATTTGGAAGCACTTTGAAAATCCCAAACAAATAAACATTATCCAGGACATCGTAGTGAAATCAGCAGCAAATGAGGTACCTGTTCAACATCTCTTATCGTCAGATATAGGACAAGAGTCTACATCGATTGCTACAAATATTAATTCTGAAGAGAATGCGGATGAATGTTTACCCAATAATGACTGTGATGAGCCGAAGATAATCAATAATCAAACTATGCCTAGTTGTTCTAGATTTAACCACATAGAAAGTCTCGATCAATACTACCAAAGAAAACATTATTGGAAATAGTGTCGGAAGAAAGTAATCCTTCAATGAATTTGGTGAAGTCTCCGTTACTAGATTTCTTATCATGGCCAGATACATCAAAAAAGACAAGGAAAAAGGAACACTGAAAGATTTCCTTTTGCTATTACGTCACAGAAATATCAAGCAATGTTCGAAAAGAAACGAGAACTACAAGTGGAAGAAAAAAGGAAAAAAGATGAACGTAAAATAAAACGTGAACAAACAAAACAAAATAAAGAACCGAATCTAAAAAAAGGGAAAAGCAAAAATCAATAAAGAGATATGCAAAATCTGCAACGCTGTTATGGTGAGTTCATACTTGCTACAATGTGATGAGTGCAAGTCAGTGTTTCATAAAAAATGTGTTCCTCCTACTCACAAACAACACATTCCTGATAAAGATGATGACGATATGTATTTGTGTCATAAATGTTACAAGGAAGAATCTGAGGACGACTGCTATGATGATGAGGAGGATGAGGACGGTGATGAAAAAGAAGATTGTATTGAAAAAGAAAATAAAGAATGTAATAACAACGAGCAGTTTGAGCAAAGTGAAAAATTAAACAACAAAAACTCTTCTAACGAGGAAGAAAACTTAGGGGGAAGTCAATATTCTGAGTCTGATAGTGTCGAAATTGATATGCTGTATGAAAATTATAAGAGAGAAATAAAAAAGTTTCATTATTAGGTCATAAATATTTTTTTCTTATCGCTTTTGGAGTTGAAATTGTACATTTATCTTTAGTTAACTTGTTAAGCTAATTTTAAAAGTAATGCTAGGTTATACATATTTTTAAAAATGTGCTCTTACCTTTTTTTATACGTGTCCAATTACTGTAAAAGAACCGTCCAATAAATATAAAATTTATCCAATAACTGTTTTTTTTCCAAATTCACTTATTAATTCACTGTTTAAAACAAAACTTGCCTTAATTGAATTCACGCATCGTATATCTTTCATATGATAAGCAAAAAAAAGACTGAAGATAACATAAAGTGACATAAATTTGCCATGATATTATTTTTGACTTAAAACGTTTAAATACAGACCTTGCCTGGATTAATGTACTCAAAACTGTCACAACTAAAGGGCAGTTTGTGAGAATTTACTATAATATACAGGGTGTTAGAAAAGTACCGGAACAGCAGAATAACTCGCCAGGAGTGCATTTTTGGAAAAAAATGTTTTAAACAAGTTTTAGGATTTTTTCCACGGCTATCCATTACTGACCTTGAGTTTGACCTTGAACATGACCTTCAAGGTCATTTGATGGTCAAGATCGTTTTTTTCAAATGGGAACACCTATTTTTGACACCCTAATCGAAAAGAGCGGAAAAAACTACAGTCGGATGCGACCTTGATTACCCACATTTCAAATTGTGGAGGTCAACACCCTGAAGTCAACATCATAATATCGTGGGAAAATTATTCTTCGCAAATAAAATGTCACAAAAGGTTTATTCCTGGTAATCCATTGATAACCTCGAATTTGACCTTGACCATGTCCCTCAAGGTCATTTCAAGGTCAATGTCATTTTTATAAACGTGGAACTGCATATTCTTGAACCCGAAAATGAAGGATGGAAAAAAATCGAGACAACGATAATCATCTTCTCATCAGAAGGTCACTCCAAAGTCAAACGCACAAAATTGACCAATGAGGGTGGTGACCTCGACAATTTGAAATGAGGTTAATCAAGGTCATATCCGACTGTAATATTTTCTGCTCTTTTCGATTCCGGGGTCAAAAATAGGTGTTCCCGTTTGAAAAAACGACCCTGACCTTGAACATGACCTTCAAGGTCACCAATGGATAAATCCTAAAACTTTTGTATAAAACATTTTTTCAAAGAATGCACTCCTGGCGAGTTATTCTACTGTTCCGGTACTTTTCTAACACCCTGTATACAGTCATTAACACAGAAGCGTGGCGCATGTAACTGCGACGCGGTTGAGAATAATGCGTAGTGGGGATATCACAGCTGTAGGTGTGAGTGTGCTCACAAATGCAATATACAGTTGCTTTCAGAAAAATAGCAGTCAGTGTGTTGTTAAAAATAAATACCCTGTATTTTAAAAACATAATGTGAGGCGTGTACTTCCGAAGCTCGCCTTATCCAAATCTAAGAAAAAATAACTAATGACACCTGTCGACAGTCCCTTGAATTTACTGTTAACGATATAGTCCAATCAATAGGTAGAAGAGCATCCCAAAAATCCTAACAGGAAACAAAAAATATGGTGATATAGGAAAAATAATTCTAAGAAAGATAGCGTTCTTTCCTTTTGCTCGTAAACAGCGAAGTTAACCTAAAAAATTCATAAAAAGTCAAAAAAACGGTTTTTTCGCTAATAAAAAAAAATTGAACTCTGATTGGAAAAAGTTAAATTAGAAAGTTGTAGGTATTAAAAAAACCTATCGAATCGTATTTTTGAATATATCGATTGCTATATTACTTTTCGAGGTATATCGAAAAAAACCGTCAAAAATCGCCTTTTTTTTGTTTTTGCTATATATCTTGCAAATTAAGGTTTTGACACTTGTTACTTACTGTAAATATAGCCCTCGGCGACCGAAAAAAGTTTACTTTTTTAAAATTTAAAAAACTTAAAAATGTTTCGAGTTATATCGATTTTTCGAAAAAAAAACTCATCTCAAAAATCGGCTCTTCTATGTCGACGAAGAGTCGTAGAGAAACGAATCGGTGCTCATTTTGTTCCTTAAGAGTTGTACTTTTATGGTAAAAAAACAGTGATAACGATTTTATTTATTTTAAGGGTCCAAAAATAACATTGAAAAAAAAAAAATTTTTTGGTCGTGTTTTTCTTTAATATCTTTTTCGATTTTCATTTCTCGGGAATGTCTTTTACAGGAATCGATTGCTTGCATTTTTACGCATTTTATTTAAAAAAAAAAAACGTTGCTCTACGACCTTCTGGAGCCGAGATCAATTTTGTTTTTCAAAAATTCCACAGGACGGTTTTTAAGTGCTACAGCGTCTATTCTTACAGAGATTGAAGTTGAAGACTTTTCAATAAAAAAATACTGTGGCACACTTCTGCATTTTTAATTGTACGTCAATTCAAGCACGGCGCGAGCTAACTGTAGCTGGCGGCGGAGTGGGGGTAACGGGTAACGCTATTCGGCCGCTCCGAAAACTGAATTCGCGCGTTCAAAAGCGCTTGTACTCTCAAAATCTTTATTATCTCGACTTCTAGACCACGTACAAAAATCCTTTTGTACTTAATCTGGGGTCGCTCGACGCAACAAATCGAAATATGATATTTACGACGGCCTCGAATGCATAATTACCATTGAAAAATTTAATTTTTCTTTAGTCTAACATCCTCTCGCCTCTTGTTACCACTCAAATAATTATTTATAACAAAAAATACCGCCATCATGAAACTCACTTTCTATTGCGTGTTTTATTACATTTTTATTATTTTTATAGTTTACTATAAACTGAAATTATGTGATTTACGGTACTTGGCATTAATTACTTGGTACTTGGCATTAATTACTTTCTTACTTTATGATTATTATTGATTACGTCTAGACTAATTACTTTGTGTTTATAACAGGCAAGTTGCAAGCGGTTGCAAGAATAAAAACTGTGGCTGTAAAAAAATTAAAATGCACGAGTGTCTGTTTACATTGTGATTTTTTGAAAATTTTTAAACTACGAAGATCTAATTAGATGATGACTGTTTTAACGCTCTTGAATCAGTCATTACTGATGCAAATTATGTGAAAAATGAAGATGAGTGTGTGCAGAATGTAGGAAATGAAAGTATGGAAGAGGAAGGACAAAATGAAACACAATTGAGCGAATTGAAGAGACGGAGATTATATACATATTTAGAGTGATATACATAAACTTTAATGAAATAAATATTTTGTAACAGTGTTATAATAGAAAGTTATAATTACCATAAAACGTACTTTATTTTATTTCATAAACAATTATTAAATAATTATTTGAGTGGTAACAAGAGGCGAGAGAATGTTAGACTAAAGAAAAAATTAAATTTTTCAAAGGTAATTATGCATTCTAGGTCGTCGTAAATGTCATATTTCGATTTGTCTCGTTGAGCGACCCCAGATTAAGTGTAAAAGGATTTTTTGTACGTGGTCTAGAAGTCGAGATAATAAAGATTTTGAGAGTACAAGCGTTTTTGAACGCGCGAATTCAGTTTTCGGAGCGGCCGAATAGCGTTACCCGTTACCCCCACTCCGCCGCCAGCTACAGTTAGCTCGCGCCGTACTCGAATTGACGTACAATTAAAAAATGCAGAAGTGTGCCACAGTATTTTTTTATTGAAAATATAAGTCTTCAACTTCAATCTCTGACTAATAAGAATAGACGCTGTAGCACTTAAAAACCGTCCTGTGGAATTTTTGAAAAACAAAATTGATCTCGGCTCCAGAAGGTCGTAGAGCAATGTTTTTTTTTTTTTTAAATAAAATGCGTAAAAATGCAAGCAATCGATTCCTGTAAAAGAAATTCCCGAGAAATGAAAATCGAAAAAGATATTAAAGAAAAAACACGACCAAAAAACTTTTTTCTTTTTTCAATGTTATTTTTGGACCCTTAAAATAAATAAAATCGTTGTCACTGTTTTTTACCATAAAAGTACAACTCTTAAGGAACAAAATGAGCGCCGATTCGTTTCTCTACGACTCTTCGTCGAGATAGAAGAGCCGATTTTTGAGATGAGTTTTTTTTCGAAAAATCGATATAACTCGAAACATTTTTAAGTTTTTTAAATTTTTAAAAAAGTAAACTTTTTTCGGTCGCCGAGGGCTATATTTACAGTAAATAACAAGTGTCAAAACCTTAATTTGCAAGATATATAGCAAAAACAAAAAAAAGGCGATTTTTGACGGTTTTTTCGATATACCTCGAAAAGTAATATAGCAATCGATATATTCAAAAATACGATTCGATAGGTTTTTTTAATATCTACAACTTTCTAATTTAACTTTTTCCAATCAGAGTTCAAGTTTTTTTTTTATTAGCGAAAAATCGTTTTTTTGACTTTTATGAATTTTTTAGGTTAACTTCGCCGTTTACGAGCAAAAAGGAAAAAAACGCTATCTTTCTTAGAATATTTCTTTCTATATCACCATATTTTTTGTTTCCTGTTAGGATTTTTGGGAAATTTAACATTAGGTCGTGACAGATTGATTGGACTAATATGTAATATGTACTTTCAAAATTTGTCTAATGGCGTTTAAAATATCGTTTACATTCATAGTTATTTCCAGATAGCGTCTTATCCCGTGTTGTTGATCTTGCAAACCTCACCTTATCCTCATATATATATTGTAAAACCAAAGTTGGCCTTATCCAGTAAACCAGATTTCCAAATATAACCTGGTTTCCAAATATGGAAACCAGATATTTATTATCAATACTAGCCCTATTTATTTTGCGAACTTGTGCGTGTATTAAGTAAATAGTCAGTCGTAAATCTAGTGTTAAAGCTGTAACAACGTTGTTCTTGTGTTTATATTATATAGTTTTATTAGTTACAAACATGGATAGAGACAGTAATACATTAGCAAAAAATATTGCTGAAGCCCCAGAACACAAAGGAAGAAAGAAAGGTGTAGATCGAACGAAATGGAAAAAATAATATAGCTAAAAAGATGAGGTAAGCATATGATATAGGTTAGCTTAGTAAAAATTTCGTGGGCTTTTTCCGAATCGGCCGTTGAAATTTGGCGGAAGATACAATACGTTCTTTTTCTGTTTTAAGGTATGCTCCTAAGAAACCACCAAGTTTACCGAAGAAGTGTGATAAACGCAATAGCAAGGCGTATAAATGCAATCATTTAAGCTTACAAGGTGTAAGGAAATTTCACCAAGCTTTTTATAGCGATAGAAATAAAGTTTCTCAAGATAATTTTTTTCTACAATATACAATGGGGAAACACCAAAACGAGGAAGACAAGTCAAGGAAAATAGCTCCCGGAAAGGTATATCTATTAAATATTATGCTCCTCGATCGCGTCAGGATATGGGAACTAAGATGGTTCCGATATGCCAAACGGCCTTTTTATCTGTATTAGGGATTTCCAAGGACAGAGTACGACACATTGTCAAAAAACATTTGGTAACTGGTTTAAGTGCTAAGGAAATGAGAGGCGGTGATACCCGTAGTAAGACCTTTCTCCCAAAACACCAAGAAATAAAACGTTTTATAGAAAAAGTTGAGGTAGTTGATTCTCATTATGCTCGCGGTAGGTCAGTAAGGCAATATTTACCCAGTGATTTATCCATACAAAAGCTGTGGAAAATGTATAATATTGAACACACAGACACCACTCTAGAAGTTAACTACCATTACTTCCGAAAAATTTTCTACAGACAGACTATAATATCGGGTTTGGTATGCCTGCTACAGATGCATGTTCTAAATGTATCGAACTACAAGATACTATTAAAAGAAGTTTACCTGATGATAGACATAAGTTTATGATAGAGCAAAGAGTTCATACACTTAAATACAAGGACACTCAAAGGCGCCTCAAAACAAGCATAATACATTTATATACACTTGGTTAGAAACTGAATTTGCAAAAGGATCGAACCAAATCGCATCTGCAGTGTACCATCGCCTTTGCAATACAAATTTGGACCCCTATCACACTATCAAACTCTTTGCCGATGGGTGTGGGGGACAGAACAAAAATTGTACTATGGTTGGAATGCTTTGTACTTGGCTAAACTAAGAGCACCTCAGAATACCTGTATTCAGGAAATACACATATTTCCTATCGTCGGCCACTCATATGTATATTCCCCCGACAGGGTGTTTGGCCGTATCGAAAAAAGAGTGAAAAGGACTAATAATATTATAATACCAGAAGAGTACAAAACCATATTTGATGAATTTGGAACTGTTATGAGTTTGGGAACCGATGTTACTGTCAATGATCGGAAAAAATAAATTACGAATACCTCTAAGCCTCCAGCCCAGTGGCACTTTAAGTTTTCTACAACAAAACGATTATTAATAAAAATAATTGTTCAAAGAAATATACTAATTCAAGGCGAAGCCCACTACAGAACTGACCTAGGGGCATTTTATTCTTGAGAAAGGCAAAACTCTTAATAATATTGCTCCGGACATAATACTTTCTTTTGAAATTGAATTTATTGAGGAAACATTTTGGAGTGACTTGGCGACAACTACCAGAACTTTTACGTTTCGTTATGTTTTACAAAAAATGCTATAGATAATTATCTATCTAGAAACTGACGAGGTAGCTTTTGAAGAAGACTGAAATGAATAAAATATCTGAAATGTAGATATATGTATATTTTCTTTTAATAAAGATTTAACAACCATACTAGTCATCTCCATTTGATGTACTATTTCCAAATTCCGCCTTATTCATATGTATCTTTCAAAACACGTCTTATCCAACATTGAAACAAGCATAAAATAAACAAATACCGATAAATACATTTTTTACCTATACCATACAATATCAGAAAGCTATTTAACATGCCTGATATATTTCACGTTCTTCTATGTTAAGTGGTAAAACTATAAATGCATTTTAGTGAATTGCGTAATTTGTCATTCAAAGGATAAGGCCGATTTTGGAAGTACCTACACGCCTCATGTATTATGATGCTGCCATCTCTGTTTCAATAGCAATGTTATAGCATTGTGAAACTCCCCACGCAGATGTCATCACACGGTTGAAGTTTTGGGGAATCCCAGAATTAATCCCATGTGCAATGCATCACGTTTCAAATTAATAGCAGTTGCTCAGATGTGTATCAAGCAAGCGAGCCAAATATTAGTGTATGTAAAAGAATAAGTAAAGGTTGCGTAATAGTAGGTTTCTCTATTATAGCGACTGTAAATAATAGGCCATGGTAAACACTATACCAAAGCCAAATAACAACGCCAAATAATAATAACTGCGAAACCAAGGGCATTCGTATAAATTTATTCAAAATGCAATTGGATGTTCCGCTAAAATGATAGCGAATGCCCCTAAAATAGTAAAAAAAAGCCGAAACATGTGGATCAAAACGTAAAACAACAACACGAGAGGATAAACTTATTTTTCGTATGGAAAAAGGTGTAAATAGTAAAATAACCATTCACAGAAGATTAAAAAGAGTCTAATCTACCAGCACGTAGCCCCCGCAAGGTACCATTGCTACAAAAACGTCATGTACAGAAGAGACTGCAATTTGCTAAACATCATCTAGATTGGCCCGCCTCTAAATGGAGGAATATGGACAGATGAAAGCAAATTTTTATTATTTGAAAGCGGTGGACGGCGATTGTACCATAGAAGGCCTACCAACACAGCGTTTTATCCCGATACATTCCGAAGACAGTAAAGCACGGTGGTGCAAATATTATGATATGGGGATGTGTCTCCTATTCCAAAGAGATCATTATTATTCAAAGAGATCATGAATGCGGATCTGTACTTTTTATCCACGATTTTACCCACACTTTTCTACGACCCAACTTCTGATTCTCTTTTCTTTTTAAATCCATTTTGATAGCTTGAGCTAAAATAACAACTCCTGCACGAACTACTTCCGCCGACATTTCGTAGACACTGAACTGAAACTCGCCGCTACTTCATTAGCAACTATGATGACCCACGGCTAGTTTACTAGCTAGCATGCTCACACTCCAGCGAGTAGCGAGTAAAGTAGATTGTTGGCACTTTGAACCAGGTTCGCATCTGGATATTTCGAAAATAAAGAAACCCCAGAGCAATATACAGAGGGGCAGAGAATTTACAAATAAATGAGAAGTTCTTAGTGCTGTTATCATCGGATGAATTTTGCTCTCATTCTTTTCGCTATTGTAATTTGTGTCTTGATTTTCTCCGTCACTTCAAAAAACTTCAACATTCTTCATCTTGGTTATCTGTGTGCTCAAACATATTGTTGACGATTTTCTTCATAGCTATATTCAGTCATAAAGTCCTTT
This sequence comes from Aromia moschata, assembly GCA_029963805.1. Lineage (NCBI taxonomy): Eukaryota > Metazoa > Arthropoda > Insecta > Coleoptera > Cerambycidae > Aromia > Aromia moschata. Next base: position 116,162 of record JAPWTK010000784.1, on the reverse strand, counting down.
TGCGTAAGAAGTTGTGTCTAAAAAAGACTAGCTTTTCTGTTCCTTGTAGGGTTAATCTATATCGCTTCTTCGTTTTAATGTTAGAAATGAGTTTAAAATTCTATTTAAACTTCCTGTTATAGCCAGGCGTCGCATCGTTGACCACTGAATTGCTGTGACAACGAATTTTGTCAGGAAACAATCTACAAAGCGAAACGTAGATTGCTAACACTTTGAACCAGGTTCGTATCTGGATATTTCGAAAATAAAGAAAACCCAGAGAGAAATAAAGAAAACCCGGAGAGAATTCACAGGAAAATTTTTTCTTTAAAACAACTATCTAAGGTAAAACGTAGGTTGTTAGCGTTTTGGGCCAGGTTCGTACCTGGATATTTCCGAAAATAAAGAAAACCCAGAGAAATATACACAAGCGTAGATAATTAACAGATAAACGGAAAGTCTATAGTGTTGTCATCATCAAATAATCATCATCATCTACTAAATAATCAGTATCCTGATCTATGTCACTTTCAAAACACTCTTCACCTTGATCGTCTATGTGCTCAACCAAGTTGTTGACGTTCCAAGTCACTTCCTTCATTGCTGTATTCAGTCTGATTTCCATATTCATGCTGAAATATCCTCAAATCTCGAAACACCAATAAGTATCAGAACTGCACGACGTCGTCTGCAAGAGTTTCAATTACATGGATGTGTTGCGTGAAAGAAACCGTTATTATCAGAAAAGGGTCGTCGGGCTAGACTCACTTTTGCAAGGGAACTTTTAAGATGGACTAGTGAACAATGGTCCAAAGTTATTTTTACCGATAAATCCAAGTTAACCGATTCGGGTCTAACGGGAAATTATATGTACGACGTCGCAAAGGCGAATCATTTCAGAGAAACTGTGTACAACCAACAATAAAAGGAGGTTGTGGAGGCAAAATTCACAAATGGATAGATTTGTGTATTTGAACATTGTAAAAAATGTACTACTTCCATTTGCTGAAACCTCCATGCCGGAAGATTAGATCTTTGATATGATCCAAAGCACACCAATATCCAAAGGGAGAATACTTTGAAGGTGATCAAAATTTGGTGTAAAAATATTAAGAAATAAAGAAGTTATGACTAAATTCCTGTTTTTTTTTTGGGTCCCCCCTCGTATGTTAGGTGAAGACTCGACCGAGTATAAACTAGTGTAATAGTGACAATAAAGGTCTGTCTAAAGAATAATCGTATAATTGACGCAGTCGGTAGGATCGTGAAACGTCTTGTTATATACGAATCGGTCGTATACAAGATCAGTTGGATTTCAATCCTTAATTCACGCTCACATATTGGAATCAGGTGTTGGCCATTTTCCCTGAACTGAGTAAGGGAAAACGCACGCAACGTACCCTATCGATTCCAACTACCAAACGCAGTCAGTGTGTGACCCGTCGAAGAAAATTGCGGACTCATCAAGACAACGCTTTGGTAAGAACCATAAAAACAGCATCCTTTACATTTCAACATCACACATTCCCTGCTTAGCTTGGTATTTAGGCCATATTTCCCTGTTTAGCGAAAATTTTGACTTTTTCAAAATCCGTTGTCCTAACGATAGTAAATTGGCTGTACCTATATATCAATTTACTCATCACCTCGAAAATCTCGTGACTGTTCATCACTTAGTTTTCACGAGTAGAATTAACTGTATATTAATTCACCCAGTAGAATTAAGAAACATAACGAATCATTGAATCAATTTCTTGCTATCTTCAAAACAAACTTTCAACTATAAGCGAATTGCTCATATATTTAGTATCCGAAATAACAAATATCGAAACTACCATGGCTACCGAAAACAAACAGATTCAACAAATTAAAATGTGCATATTGACACAATCCCGAATTTTGACGTTTTTCCATGCTTAATGATTTCATTGACGCATGCGATGATCTGTATAACATGTATTCCAGGCCAGAACATCAAAGTGGGAATAACTATCTGATTAGAACCATAAAAACCAAATTATGCACCGTATAAACGTATATCTAATTGGTTATTCTGCAACAATATGTCGTACCATTCGCCCCTCAAATCAATACTTTTTGCTGATGCACGACAATGCCCGCCCTCACGTGGTTCGTTGTGTCTTTGACATTTTAAATACCGTCGGAATAAGGGCAATGGATTGGCCGGCATGTTCCCTAGACCTTAATTCGATCGAACATGTCTGGTATATGTTAGGTAGGCGATTAAGATCCAGAAATTCCGCTATTCAAAATCCTGAACAAGCAGCAGCAGCTCTTGTTGAGATCTGGGACATTATGCCTCAAGAGTTGATTGATAATGTCATCAAGAGCACGGGAAGTTGGATGACTGCTGTCATAAGGGCGCGTGGAGGTCACACACGTTATTAAATCGCATTTGTTACTGTTGGTGTTTTGAATCGTTATCGTTTGTTAATTTATTGTTATTGTTTTTCATTTGGCCAGTTGGCCTTTAAATACACTCCAATTTATGCGGTAAAGCACAAATTGGATAAGTCCTAAGCCTAGGTCAAGTGTGAAGGAAGGCCTTAGAAAATAACAGTTCGCCAATGGAAAACACGAAAAGGATAAAAAGTGTGCCAATGCACTATTTTTAACAAAACCTATTTATTTTGCACTATTTTTTATTTTTAACAAAATGTCCTGCCTAATGGATCACCTGTAGAACGTTTCCTCAAGTTCATTCCAAACACATGCCATAAATCACAACAAATGACAAATGCTGTTACCTCAACTTTAACTGAATTGGGAATTGACATTTCAAACTGCCGAGGCAATCTTATGACAACGCAAACAACATGTCAGGCATATACAACGGCCTACAAGCTAAATTAAGGGAAATTTCTCCTCATTTATACAATTTATAGTTATACAATTCCTTTGCAGCGTCAACTCAGCGTTGGACACTCCTTCAAGCCCATTTCACAGTCAAAAGTCTACCAACGACTCGTTGGTCAGCTCGTGCAGACGCATGCAAAAGTTTACGCGAATCGTGGAATGAAATCCATAAAGCGCTAGTCTCCAACGAAAATGACACACAACAGAAGAGAGCCGTTATTTGCGAAGCAAGAGGTATTCGTTTGAAACTGGAATGTTTTGAAACGGCCGTCATGACTGTTTTTTGGGGATGTTTACTGGATCGCATTAACGCCACAAGTAAAAAACTTCAGAGTGTGTAAATTGACATTACCATTGTCATAGAACTCTATGAGGTACTAATACATTTTATTGGCGAAACACGAGATAACTTGTGACTAACTAACTAACGATGATTTCGAAAACAAAGCCAAAAAACTGTCCTTTGTACAGAAATATGAAAGAGATTTTCGACGCAATCTAAAGCTACTTCCTGGCGAGACTAATACAGGTGAAGAGATGCAACAAAAGAATGGTCGCGAACATTTCAGAATCACTACTTTTTTTTTTTTAATAATTGATACATTGTCAGAAGAACTCAAAAAACGACGGGATGCTTACAAATTACTTTACAATAAATTTAATTTTATTACTAACCTGACGAAACTAAGCGCGTCATAAGTCGAAGAAAAGGCCAAAGCATTGCAAATGGTTTATTCTACTAACTTAGAAGACAATTTTTCAGAAGAATGTCTCCATTTTCGTGTTCACTGCAGTATAAAAAATGAGGATCCGAACAGGAATTTACCCAGACGTGGATATTGCTCTTCGTATGTGTGTGTGTACTCCCGTCAGTAACTGTTCTGGAGAACGATCGTTTTCTTGTTTGCGACGAGTTAAAAATTATTTACGCACAACAATGACGGAGCAAGGGTTAAACGATCTTGCTTTGCTTAACATAGAAGCTGATTTTTTAAGGAAATTTGATTGCGAAGATTTAATTAATGATTTTGCTGCGCTTAAGTGCTAAGAGTTTTGTAACACATTGTAAAACACTTATTATATTATCTTATCTTGTATGAGAATAAACCTGTAGTTAAATAAATAAAACCTGAAACCGTTTTAAATGTTTTATTTAAATGTGCAATTATCCCTGAAACCTCGGAAAATATTACAGACTAGAAATTACATATTATAGTTAACTAAATTTCTGAATCGATTTCGATAAATGTTGGCAAAATAAAGTAAATTCATTATGTAGTACTATATAATAGGTGCTGAGAAAGGGGCGGCTGGTACTTACTACATGGCCTGGGGCCTAGGGCGACCAAGACTGCCACTGTACAAACCTGATATAATTTTACATTATAACAAAACAAAGGGAGCTGTAGACACAACTGACAAACTTGCGAAAGAATATACCACCCAAAGGAAGAGTAACCGGTGGCCAATGGCAATTTTTTCCATGTGCTGGACATTGCGGCTATAAATTCCTATAAATTGTGGATGCATGGAAACCCAGAATGGAAGAAAAATCATTTAGATAACAGAAGAATGTTTTTATTAGAATTGGGCCAACAATTGGTAAGGAGTAATATTATTTGCCGCTAATAAGGATCAATCATTGCACCTAAAAATTAAGCAAAATATGATTTTTTTTTACCTGAACTGAATACGGATAATCAAAGAAGAGTCCCGGTTGCCAATAACATAAAAACTGGCCGATGTTACCTAATATGTCCAAGAAATGTTAACAAAAAAATCTAGGAAACATTGTATTCAATGTACAAAATATGTATGTGCTGAACATTCTAACATAGCTAAAAATAAACTATTTAAATCCAATGTCATATAGAAACGTGTGGGGTACATTTGTACCCCACTTGGTATCTAATTTAACTTATTGACCTTGGTATTATGAAGGTTAAAAAGTTGGAAACATTATTTAAGGACGCAGAGGTACCGGATGAAAAAAAAGTTGCGTTAGCTACAGGCGAGTTAAGAGGGTCGGCCGCAGATTGGGGTCAAATAAAAGAAGATTCGTTTAAAGTATTTGACGATTTTAAACGGGCTTTTCTATTGCGATATTGGAGTACCGAAATTCAACGTGAAGCGTTTCGGAGGCTACAATTTGGTGTTTATGAGAGAGGTTCGCGTTAGGGATTGCAATCCGGAAAACCGGATCCGGTAATCCGGCGGATCCGGCTTCATAAGACATATATCGGATCCGGCACCAATTTGCCGGATCCGGTCACTGGATCCGGTGAATTAAAAAAAAAATACATAAAACATGAATTTATTGACAATAAAACCGACTATTGTACGAGTAGAAGCAGAAAGGGCCTTCTCGGCTGCTGGTTACATTTATAGCTCTGTAAGAAGTCGATTGGAAGATGATAAAATTAACACTTTGTTTCCTAAGAAAATTTTTTCAAAACCAAGTGATTTTTTTTATGATTGTTTTACTTAAAATAATAATTTAAAGTATGTTAAAAAAGAAGTTTTGAACTCATTATTGTGACAATTGTGCCATTGATTAAACGGATTTTTGGTGACTGTCATAATTATAAGAATGAAACTGCCTGGCCTGCCTAAATTACCTAATTATTGTGATCTCAGTTGATAAGCTTGATTTTAGTTTATTTAATATAGGTTACTTATAACGAGCCATCAAAAAAAGTCATCAAAGTTGGACGAGCAAAAAAAATACATATTTCTATTTTTAACCTTATAACCTTATTGAATTGTTAAGGCTGTTACATTATGTGACAGTCATTATTTATTTTACAATTCTGGCAGCTACTTGTCAAAAGACAAATTTTCATTTTTTCCTCTCTCGTTCATAGCCAGATTTGACGCCATTTTTGTATGGATTTATAATGTAATGTAAGTTACATTACAAGATATCATTGATGTTATTTGTGAAATCTAATCTAATCAATTTAACTAATTACACTATATCTACGAAATTTTTATTGCTGATTCATACATAAATGTTGATTAACCATAACAGTGTAAATAAAGTTGATGTCATAAGAAATAAACGTTATTTTTATATACTCTGTAATACATTCACTTGGTCATCTTTCATACAGTTGATTTTGGAATGAAAAAGCAAAATGGTTTTGATGGAACCAATACGACCGAATCCGACCGGATTGAAATTGGTGCCGGATTGCAATCCCTAGTTCGCGTGCGGACTATTGTTTAGAGATAGTAAAAGAGGCTAGTTTTTTAGATTAGCCGCCTGAGGGACACAAAATTATAGATATTGTTATTAAAAATTTTTCGTTAGATATTCGCCGGGGTATTTTGAACGCGGTTATTGATACAGTGAACGAGGTCGAAAAGTTTTTACGCCGCATTGACGAGGTAGATCGTGAAGAAAGTTATATACCGAGCAGCACGGCCGGTAGTAGGGGTGAAATGAGTCGTCAAAATCGGAATAAGAGTAAAAATATTCGAAATTTTGGTAATAGGGGAAATCAGGGCAATAATGAGAAACGGATCGAAAAATGCGAAAATCAACCTCGAGATTGGGGAGAAGGGGGAGATTGTTGAACGAGAGAGGATGGACAGAATGGGACGGTAGCTACCCTTTTTAATGATAGTTATGTGGGTTTAGTAAGTGAGGAGTAACCTCTAGTTAAAGAGTTAACGGTAGCTCCTGTAATTTCGGTAATGGTAGAAACGTTCATGACCAATGCTTTAATAGATAGCGGTTCCCAATTAAGTTGTATAAGTCAGGAATTTTTAGATAAATTACTAGCGGGGAATAAAAATATCCCTATGTAATATCCCTAATATGTGTACCCCTAATATGTTATCTATAACGGGTGTAACGGGAGCTTTTCAAGGAAAAGGACAACCAATTAAGAGTCAGGTATTCGTAAATTTCCGTATAAAACAAGTATTATTTGTGGTACCTACATTAATACGTGATATTATTCTGGGTAGTGACTGGATGATAGCACATTCCGTCATTATAGATTTTGAAAATTCGATGTTAACGGGTACGTTTGGGGAAATAGGGGTAGTCTGAATTTCAATAAGGCGTCTGTCGGATCGAACGCAGGTATTCGAGAGATACGAATTGATCCTGCTGAACAGATTTTAGAATTTAGAGAGACCTAGTAAACAGTTATATTCACAGGAGGAGATTCGCGATATAGCATTTAAAACTGAATTGTTTAAAAGTAAAGAATGTGAACAACTATATGAACTGTTTTGTGTCTATTTTTGAGATTATTCCAAAAATAGAAACCTTTACATGTTCTTTCTCCCAGCAAAACAGTATTATAATAGATTAAAGAATAATACACTAGATGGCGCCAATTGATATGTCACATTTACAAGTTCACTCGTCGCCCGACGAAAACAGTATCCTCGCACCTTGCTACGGGTGTATTTGTGCAGTTCCGAAAAAAAAGTTTATTAATGAAAAACGTATTGTGTGTAGTATATTAATTCAAATTAATACTCTTATATCATCAAAATTGTTGTAAGTATAATGCAACTCTTTGTAAGAAAAGTGTATTATTTGGAGATAATACATTCTTGTTCTAAACCAGTTTAAATGATTCAGGCATGTTATTGAGAAGAAAGGAGTATTATTTCACGTTAATACATTTTTGCAGGGAACTTATTAATCTCACATTTGATTTAACCCTATTTTCTCCGGAAAAATATTAGTAACACAGATAGATCTGTAAATTAAAAATAGTATCATTTTTGTTGATTATAATTTTCATATGAAAATAAAAATAATTAAATAAAAAAAACTTGTTTTATATGTCATCAAGAAGTAAGCTTATTGTTTTGGCTGCTTTAAGGAATATCAATGAGCAAAATACTGTTCTATCACCTTCCTCTGAACCTCAAGAGAATATTATAGATCAAATTACAAATAATGCCATAAACGGTGAAAACTCTCGACAATTAACGGTAAATGAAAATATTGCTACTAAATCTAACATTATAGACGATGCCAATTCCGATTTCAGCGAAGACGATGATGATAGCGTTAAGGACCCAGATTTTGATAGCTCGTCAACATATTCATCAAGCTCTAGTAGAACCAGCTCATCTTCGTCTTCATCTGACGAAGAACAGGCTGATGAAGTGAATATAGTTGAAGAACTAGATAAAAAAACGGACAAAATAAAATAATAAAAAGAATACCAGGAAGAGACGACGAAGATGAAACGAGATGAAACAAGATGGGAAAAATAACATAAAAAGGGATAAGAAATGAGGGCAAGGAATATATATCTAGTCCAAAATATAAAAAAGTAGTTCCAACAAAGAAACTAAAAGAGCCTTGTAATGAAAAATGTAGGTTCAAATGCACTACAAAATTTACTAATCAAGAAAGGCTGATATTCTTCAATGGACATTATAGTCTTAGTAATATTAACAGAAAGCGCAATTTTTTGTTCAAACATATGGAACTAATTCTTCCAAAATATCGTTATCCCAGAAACGAAGGTCATAGAAGACTGAATTATGCATTCTCTTTTGTATCACCAGATGATGTGAAGAAAAGAGTGTGTAAAGGTTTTTAAAAGTACGCTAGATATTAATGATAGGCGATTCTTACTGTTAGAAACAAAACAACTTCTTGTGGCATAGTAAGTGAAGATGGGCGTAGTAAGCACAAAAACCATAAGAGAATAGGCGATGAAATAAAACAAGATATTAGAAGTCATATCAAAAGCATTCCAAGAATTGAAAGCCACTGTCTTAGGGCACAAACAAGTAAAGAATTCATTGATTACATCGAGACTACCAACGCGACTGTGAGTCTCAAGGAAAACCATCAGCAAATTATCATATAAATATAAATATAAATATCATGCAAATTATCAGATATTTTTAATAAGGAATTTAACATATCGTGTTTTGTTCCAAAAAAAAGACCAATGCAGTTTATGCTATCAATACAACACCACCAATGGAGAAGGAAAGGAACTATTAAAAAACGATTATGAGGAGCATTTAAAAGAAAAATACTGTCTAGAAAAGAAAAAGAAAAGGATACGGCTTCAGTTAGTAACAATTTTAGCATGTTTCGATTTGCAGACGGTTTGCACATTCGTAAGGGGAATATTTCAATTTTTTTATTATAAATCAAAATTAAACACAATGAATTTAACAGTAACAGATATTGGAAATGATGAGACTAATTGTTACGTTTGGCACTAAGGAGAAGGTGGAAAGGGGCAACAAAAATAGGAACTTGCATTCTCAGATACTCGGAAGAAAAAGCAAATAAAGCAGACAACGAAAATCTGGAAATCGTTTTGTATAGCGATAATTACGGAGCACAGCAGAAAAATAGGTATGCATTTTATGTTAATCTTGTATATTTTTTTACTGTAATATTGAATTCTAAATACGTTTATTGGAGTTTTTTAAATTCGTTTACAGATACATGACTGCTGCTCTATTGTACGCAGTTCAAAAGCTAAAAATTAAGAGAATTACTCACAAATTCTTAATTATTGGACATACTCAGAATGAGAGGCGCCACACATTCTGTAATTGAAAAAGAGGTTTGTAAAAGAATATATTCTGCTTATACACTATAATTAATCATTTTTCTGTAATTTGAAAAATATTCTTTCCTTTTAGGTTACTAAATCACTCAAATCTGGTCCTCTCTATGTACCCGATCAGTTTATTACATTAATAAGAGTGGCCAAGAAGAAAGGAACTCCAAATTTGGTGCATGAATTAACGCATAAGGATTTCTTGGATGTTAAGAAACTAACTGCCGATATAGGTATTAATTTTACCACCAACAGTAATGGAGAGTCTGTTCCTTTGAGCAAAATAAAAATTGTACAAGTGGAAAAAGACCATCCATTTTTGTATTTTTACAAAACATCTTACTCAGATGATGAGGAAAATAATTTGAAAACCGTTGACATTAAGCAATTTCATCATACAAAAGCTACAAGAGCCTCAGGATCAGTTGCAATTGTTTCTGAAGCCCTGCCAAATCTTCAAAAGGCTTACAAAACGAAACCCAATTAATGAAAACAAAGAAAAAGATTTTGAGTTTCTTCTAGCAAAAAATTATACTCCCGATTATTATCGAAATTTTTATCAGTCGTTATTTTGAAAAGTCTCCCTTGACTAGTCAGTTTAAAACTTTAGTACTTAAGTAAAGGAAAGTAAATACTGTTTAGAGTTATTTTGTTTCAGTTCTGTTGACGAGTTAATTTATCTATTATGCCAACTTAGTTTATATACATATGTATATTTAAGGTAACTCAATAAATTTGTTTCGTTATTTGATGACTTATTAATTGTTAATATTTTCTTTTATTAAAGTAGGTAACATCAAAGTAGGTAACGCAAAACACTTTTCAATAACTTTTCAAGGAAATAAAAGGATTGCATTTTTATCAATTACCACTGATGGTGGTGCTAATTTGGTTGCTGCAGCAAGGCAATTTTTGAGAGATGGAAAGTGAATTTCGTGTATGGCGCATTTGCTGAATTTAATAGTGGATGGCGCAACAAAAGATAATGCATCGGTTCTGGAAATCGCTAATTGAGTAAAAGCCATTGTAACATATTTTAAACAATCCGTTAATGCTATGGACGATTTAAGAGCAGAGCAAGAGGGACAAAAAAAAGAGGGAAAAGTGTTAACACTTATACAATCAGTCAGCACAAGGTGGAACTCATGTCTCGATATGTTGGAAAGATTTAACACATTATCAGCAATCGTGGCTAAAATTTTGGCTACAAGGCGAAACACACCTGACATGATTACTTCATCTGAATTAAATGTCATACGATATGTGATAGTATTGCTTACCCCATTTAAGCAAGCTACTGAAGATATTAGCGGCGATCAGTACGTAACTGCTAGTTTAGCGATTCCCATTGAAAACTTACTCCACAAAGGACATGAACAAGAGAAACCTTTTACAGAATTAGATGTTGCTGTTCAGAAGAGTTTGCTAAATTTGGTTGTTGCCAAACTAGGATCACTAGAGCGAAATCTACACCTCGCTAAAGCAACGATTTTAGACCCTCGCTTTAAGCGTATTCATTTTAATTCCCCACTAGATGTTTCTGCTGCAATAACCGAGCTGTCGAATGAAATACGCTTAGAACATAGGCGCAAAGGACAACTTTCGCCTAAACTTAAATTAATTACCACAATTTCAAAATCTGAAAATTCCTCGCCGTCACTGTGGTCCGGACACCAAAGCTTCAACTTCAACTTCAAGCTCAACCAGTGGTGGGATGCCTTGCGAATTGAAGCAATATCTAAACCAGCCCATAATACCCAGAAAAGAGAATCCAATAAAATGCTGGTTTGTTAGTCGCCATTTTACTCCAGTCCTTTCAGAAATAGCTCTGAAGTATTTGATACCTGCTGCATCCTCAGTTTCATCGGAGAGGGTGGCATCTGCTGTAAATCTCACAGTACCCAATAACAGAAGTCGGCTTACAGCAGAGCACATCAAGCCGAGAGTTTTTCTTTTGTCTCTGTCAGATAAATATTGGTTTTCTTAAGTGATTGTTCGGTTAATCTTTTTTTAAACAATCTGCTATTAAATATAAGAAGTTTAATTAATAAATAAAAACATATTCTTATCATTATTTGTGTTTTGAGATAATTATTACTTGATTTATTAGAAATAATGTCCGTCGATTGGTATCTATTTAGTAATATGAGATTATATTGAACAAGACTAGATTAAATATACTAGATTTTTAGAGCGCCAATATTTACTTATTTCAAATCGTACCGATATATTGATATATCGATATTTTTTATTGAAAATATTAATATCGATATCGATACTTGAAAAAAATGTCGATACGATACATATCGATACTTTTTAGCACTTCCGACATTCCTAGTTTGGTCGAGGTTACGCGACTTAATACCTATTTGCGGAATGCATAGCCACAGTTCGGTTGAGGAAGGTGGACTTTCGAACTTTACTTACCAAGTAGGTGCCCAGGAATGTAATATGATTTATCGCTATCGCGCGTTAAAAAATGTATCAGCAGACGATTGGACAACTCACCCTAAACAAGTTTCAATTAGATGTACGGAACGAGGTTATCGAGAACTTTCGGTGGAACACAACAACCAGTCCCAGTTTATGTCGCCCATTATGAGGATTCTACAGGACCACGGAGAGGAAATTGAAAGCAATTAGAAGTGGGAATATATTCGAATATTTTTCCGGCCTATACAACCTCTGGCCGTAAGCGGACTTTATACTCCAGACGAGATTGGCAAGGTGCAAAAGTTATTTACGTTTGGTACCGAACGAAGAGTGGTAGAAAATATCATTGCTCGCCGAAAGGCTGGAATAGAAACTAATGGACAAGGCTATTCCACAGTTGGATTGTTCGATCCAGATGAAATGAAGAAATTGACACACAGTACTATGAAGCAACTTTGGGGTTGGTTTTCGGATTTAGGAATTTTTGTGAGCGGACTAATAGGCTTCTATGTCATATTCGAATTATCAAGTATGCCCTTGGAGTAATTATTAGCGGACTACATTTATACCAGACGGTGGGCGGAGGAATAACATTATTAGCGAGCCTCTGGAACACACAATTTCGTTTGAACAGTCTTCTTGTCAACTACAAAAATAGCCCGACAAGCAAAAAATGATCCTTTTTTCAAAAATTCAATAGTTTTATTTTTTCGAGATATAACGATTAAAAAAAAAGACGTTTTCAAAAATCAGCTTTTACAGAGGCAAAACTGATCGTATAGAAACCAAATCCCTTTTATTTAATTTTTTTGCATAAAAAATGCATTGTAAAATTGAATCATTTTTTCGAACCGGTTTTTTTTCGAATAACTTTTTTATTTTTGGTTTTACATTTTTGGCCATTGCATATTTCGAAAGTACAGCGTTGGGAGCGGCACACTTTTAGCCAGCACGGCGACAGAGTGGAGGGACACTCCGCTTGGGCGCATCGAACACTAAACACGATTTCATCGATCGCGCTCGCAAAAATCTTTCCTTCGCTAAAAAAAATTATTTCGGCTCCCTGAGGTCGTAGGACCTTCATTTTTTTTAAATGCGTGTTTTGAATGCCAGTTTTCAAATATGCAACGGCCAAAAATGTAAAACCAAAATTAAAAAAGTTATTCGAAAAAAACCGGTTCGAAAAATTATACAATTTTACAACGCATTTTTAATGGAAAAAATTAATAAAAGGGATTTGGTTTTTTAATAGCATGAAAGTAAAAGTCTTCGCGAATAAAATGAGCCCATGATCGTTTCTGTACGATCATTTTTGCCTCTGTAAAAGCTGATTTTTGAAAACGTCTTTTTTTTAAAAAATCGTTATAACTCGAAAAAATATAACTTTTTCGAATTTTTTGAAAAAAGGACCATTTTCCGCTTGTCTTGGGCTATATTTGTAGTTAACAAAAAGTCTGTTCAAACAAAATTGGAATTTATACAGCAAAAATACGAAAACACGATTTTTGACGTTTTTTTTTATTTTTCTCAAACGTTTATGAACCAATTTTTTTCGTCGAAATCTCATTCGACGCGCATTTTAAGACATACAACTTTCTAATTTAACTTTCTTGTGTAGGACTTGAAGATTTTTTTTAATTTGCAAAAAAAAACGTTTTTTTGACTTTTTGCGAATTTTTTTGGTTATATTCGCCATTAAAACTCGAGTAGCAAAAAACGCTATCTTTCTTAGAATTACTTTCTCTGCACGACCATATTTTTTTGTTTGCTGATAACAATTAGTTACCGGTTTTCTCCCCGTTGATTGGGCTATACCTTAAAAAATAAAAGAAAAGCTTAACCAACTAAAATCTAACGGAGACAACACTAAAACTATAAAATATAGCAATAATGTGCCTAAGATAGTACCAGTTACAAGCGTTCATCGGAATTTAAACTGCATGAGCCCAATAACGTCGAAAACATAACTTGTAGCTATCAAAATGTCAGAGGATTTAACACCAAGGTTGAACAGATTTATGCCACAATCTCGCAAGCGGAATTTGGTCTAGTTTCATTAACCGAAACCTGGTTACAAGAGGATGTTTCATGTTGTGAATTATTTCCGGATCAATATGATGTGTACAGAAGTGACAGAAAACTGCAGGTAACTGGATATACTACGGGCGGTGGAGTGCTTATAGGTATGAAAAATAACTTCAGGTCCGTAAAAATAGATGTACCGCAAGTAATTAATGATTTTCCATGCATTGATGTTATATGTTGTAAATGTCAATTAGGTTTAGGTACTATATATGTTTTACTTGTTTATATCCCGCCTAGTATTAATTTAGAAATTTTTGAATTATTTTTTGATGCAGTAGAACAAATACATTACTTAAACAAAATGACGTCAGGTCCAGATTTAATACCATCATTTTAAGTCAAAGATTGCATTTACATTATATCTACTCCATTATTAATATTATTTAACCTATCACTGAAGACAAAAACTTTTCCAGACCGATGGAAAGTGGCAAAGGCTTGCCCTCTATTTAAAGCAGGGGATCGTTCATTAATAACTAACTATAGACAAATTTCTATTTTATGTAACTTTGCGAAGGTGTTTTGAAATTATCCTGTACAATCGTATTTATCAATCTGCAAAGCCCCTTATATCGCCATATCGACATGGATTTATGACAAACCGGTCTACCGTATCAAATCTAGTTATTCTTACTCAGGAAATATCAACAGTTTTAGATCAACAAGGGCAAATGGACGTATTGTACACGGATTTTCTAAAAGCTTTTGATAAAGTAGGTCATCGTATATTATTACAAAAATTGTCAGACTTTGAATTTAGCGATAGACTAATAGTTTTTCCAGTCATGCTTAACCAACAGATGTCAATTTGATTTTTATACCGGATATAAATCATCAACATATGAATCACCGTCCGGAGTACCACAGGGGAAGTAATTTGGGGCCGTTATTATTTTTACTCTTTTATTGATTATTTATGTAAACAACTAAATTGTGATATGTTATTGTACGCAGATGATTTAAAGATATTTAAAGCAATATACACGGAGGAGGATTGAATAATATTACAATATGAGTTAGAAAACATAATATATCAGTGGTGTTCCCGTAATAAACTGTGTCTCAATATCAGTAAATGTAATATTGTATCATTCACAAGAAAGAAAACATGGATAGAATATCCTTACCTACTGGAAGGCGTGACTTTACAACGTAAGACGCTAATTAAAGACTTAGGAATATATTTAGATTACCAACTAAATTTTAATGAACATAAGGAGGCGATTCAAATGCTGGGATTTATTCTGAGGTATGGAAATCATTTACCAACGTGCAAGCACGTATGCAGTATGGATCAATAGTGTGGAGCTCATATTACCAAACTAAGAAAAATGAGTTAGACCTGGAATGGAAGACCAAAGAAAAAACCATAATCAAAGAGACTACCAAAGAAAATACCAAAAAGAAGCAACCTCGGAAACGAAAAGCCTCTACCCAGTGGTAGAGGCTTTTAGAAAGAGTAGAGTAGAGTAGGATTCGGTGTCAGTACACCGAATCCTACTCATCGTTGGATATCCACTTGCAAGATGATGATGACGACGTGGACGATAAAGGGTGTTGTTGTGTAGGATGCGGCGAACTGCACAGTTGCACTAAAAAGGACGTGGATTGGATCAAATGTATTAGCTGTCAACTTTGGCTGCAGGAAGACTGTTCAAAATATGAATCGTGTGATATATGTGGTAAAAAGCAGAAGACGTAAGTTCACCATTTCACCGAAAGTGCATTTGCCATTGCACCCGTATGGATAGGTGAAATGGTGAATTTGATGAAAATAACTATTGTTCTTTCTTCAAACTTTTGTAATGCCTTAATGAGGATATGACGAGTGTTTTTTATTTTGTTTAAATAAACAATTTCGTGTCTTCTACATGGCTCGAATTTTTTTGTTCACCATGTCACCCTGATTTACCCTAATGGTAGAGGTATCATATGTGTAGAATTGCCTTTTTAAGTGTATATAATAGAAGCCAGATTACGCAGATTGCAAAACAGTGTGGTAACTACAGGAAAGAGTCCTAAAGACATGCCCGACAAGCATATAGAAAGACCGCGGAACTACCCTGAAGAAGTTATATTTTTAATAAAGCAGCATATTTGTTCATTCAAGCCCAGGTCTCATTATTCGAGGCGTAAAAATCCTGAACATGCGTATCTTCCAGAGGAGTTAACAGTAAAAGACATGCATTCTATGTTCGTTCTGCAGTATAGGCTCAATCAAACGATTAGGCATTA
This sequence comes from Aromia moschata, assembly GCA_029963805.1. Lineage (NCBI taxonomy): Eukaryota > Metazoa > Arthropoda > Insecta > Coleoptera > Cerambycidae > Aromia > Aromia moschata. The sequence continues at coordinate 99,984 of JAPWTK010000784.1, read as the reverse complement.
AGGCAAACGCTTAATTCTCATTGAAAAAGAAATGCATCTAAGGAAGACTGAAGCTTTCTTTGCCCTGAAGAGAAAATATAAAGAAAAGGCGAAAAGAGGAGGAAGTTGAATGCTTATCTTTCGATTACATACAAAATCTTCCTCTACCCCCACATACCGTCTAATCCGGTGTTTTATGCTCGTCAGCTTTGGTACCATGTTTTTGGTAAGCACAATTTGGGAAATGATCAAACTACAATGTATACATATCATGAAGGAGATGCCAAAAAGGGTAGCAATGACGTAATTTCAATGTTACTACATTGTTTCAATACCCATGATCAAACAAGCAGATCCCTGGAGTTAATGAGCGATGGATGCCCCGGGCAAAATAAGAACTATGTCATGCTTCATTTTTTATATTTTGTACATGTCTTAAAACTATTCGATGCTGTAAGGTATATATTTCCAATGCGCGGGCATTCTTACTTGCCCAATGACCAGGATTTTGCTCTTATAGAGAAGAAAAGGCGAAAAACAGGACGAGTTGAACAACCAGTCGAATGGAACAAGTTAATTTGTGAGGCAAGAACAAATCCTTCACCTTTTGAGTTAATTGAGATAGGCCAACAGCATTTTTTGATATTAAACAGGTAACTGATAAGTATTTCCTAGTCACCCAAACCTGCCATAATGATAAAGAATGTTCGTCACATTGAAATAAATAAAGGTGTGTACACTGTCAATCTACGAGATATTTACAAAGGCCCATGGAGATCCAGCGTAGTTTGCTCAAAAATACCACTGTTTTCAGAAATGAGACTGATTTGTAGCTACAGTGCGTCACCTACCATATCTCCTCTCAAAGTAGCTAATTTGAGGAGTCTGCTGTAATACCTAGAGAAACCGGAAAACAAATCTTTCTATGAAAACTGTTAGTGCGCGTTCTTTAATGTGAAGTCGAACATTGTTTATAAACACTGACAAAGGACACACGCCGCGTTGCCTAGCAACGAAAAAGTCGGACTGGTATCGGAAGTGCCGACACCACAAATTCATATTCAAGACGAATAAATCGACACGAGCGGACTCGTAGAAAAAGGTAACGGAACAAATCGACCTTTTTTTTTCTTAATAAATCGCGCTTTGTGTAAAACAAAATACATCGGAGCCTTAGGGCTCAAACAAAAATCTTTTTTTTCTTCAATGACAATTTCTAAATTTGACATGGAAAATTAAACTTTTTTAGTTAAAACTGTATTCACTGAGACTTTTTTGTTCTATATATAACTTTTCTTTATTTTATGTCAGTAGGTTTGATATATTCAAAGTATTTTTCTGTTATATTGCAATTTTTTCCTTCATAAACAACACATGTCCATCCTTTTTTTTGCAAATCAGAAGCTGTAAAATGTTTGCAAGTAAAGGGGAGAACTAGAAGTCACATAGTGTTTTATATAAGTACAAATATATTTGCTAACAGGAAAAAAATTGCACCACAAACTAGAAGCTTTTCTTAGTTTCGCAACAAATCAAGATTTTGGACATTTTTAATATTGTTAATACAAAGACCGCTTCAATTAGTTTGAATGGCAAAGAAATAATTGACAGTCTTCTCATGTTCTTTTCTCACTTTGGCCCCCAAATAAAATCACTTCAGATAATTCAAAAATGGATTATTTCAAGAATTCCCCTCTATAATATGGTATTACTTTACATTTCACTACGCCACAACATCCACCAAGCAATTCACCCGTCGAAAGACTGCATTCGACGTTGATAGAAAAATATCGTGTTAAAATTAGAAAATATATCAAATAAGACACCTACAACCCTCATGAAAATGGTAGTAATTTCTTATAATAATTGTATTCGCACAAGTACCCGTTATACTCCATTCCAAAAAATTACCGGTAATATAAATACCAAATCTTGTTATCAAACTGCAGACCATAAGGTGATCAATGACTACCTAAATAAACAAGCAATTAATGCCAATATTATTCACGAAAGTGTCAAACAAAATAATGAACGAAATCTTAGAAATAAATAATCAAAAACAAACCGAGAATCGACTAGAACCTCCTACAATTGCAGAATCAAAAATTTATGTTAAAGACTTACAAATTAGAGCCAAAAGCAAACTATTATTTAAAACTAGATTTGTACAAAAATATTTAGAAAATAACGTACAAACAAGTCAAAGTTTAGTACATAAATTTCAGATCAAACCAGAAAGAAAATGAACTAAAGCAAATATTGTGTCAGATGCGAAATCAACATCAATAGTAATAAAAACTTGACTCAGGCCGTTCTTGGGTATATCAACAGTACGCTACTACTTCAGCAATGCCACGCAAGTACGAAAGTCTGTAACTGCTCCATCGAGAGCAACGTAGTCGGAAGAACTGCTTCAATGGCTATTGAAAATGTTTACACTAATAAAATTAGTGCCAGAAAGGCCCATAGACGCTACGGTGTACCCCAGAACGCTGAACCAAAGGTTACAGACCAGGAATTTTGAAAAGGATCACTTGGACCTCAAGGTTAAGTACATTTTGATTGGCTGCAATTTTGTAATTAAAAAATAATTTATTTTTAGGTGTTCTGGGAAAAGATAATGCGAAAAGGCTTGTGGCACATATCCAGCGTTTATCAGCAGCTGGGTTTGCACCGGACAAGCAAACAGTCCATACGCTAAGTTTGCAGAAAAATTGCATATACAGCGCACATTCTCAACTGAAAAAGAAATGGCAGGTTTTGCTTGGATGCAGTCGTTTTGGAAAGAACATCCAGAACTCTCCGTTAGGCAAGCAGAAGGTTTGTCCCTGTCAGAGCACGTGGAATGAATCGAGATGATGTTAGACAATTTTTAATCTGTTGAATCAAGTTGTAACAGAATACAACTTTATTAGAAAAACCGTCTCATATATTTAATATGGACGAGACTGGAGTACAGCTTATAAATAAACCAGGAAAAGTTAACTTCACGACTAAAGGAACGAAGGATGTCCATGTTTTTACATCGAAGGAAGGAATTGAAAATGTGAGCGTTGTTGCCTATTGCAGTGCTGATGGGCGTTTTATTCCTCCCGTGTTGATTTTCAAGAGGAGTCCAACAAAAAGCCGGAATTTGCCGATGGTTTGCCAGCCGGTTCAAGGTTTATATGAATAAGAAATCCTCATTTATTAATTAAATAACACTGCTGAAATAGGTGTTTTTAGTTCTTCGAGTTTTTCTTGAAAACGACAAAGTTTTTTGAAAAATAACAAGAGTAAAGAAAAAGTTTTAGAATAAAATTCCTTTAGAAAAATTTTTAATTCCGCCAACGGGTTAAAAATTCTATCACATTTTAATGGTGCATCATCCTAATCAACTTTTTTTGAAATGCGTAAATTGAACTCTACCTGCTGTCGATTAATGCTCTTTGCTACACTCACAACGTCTACAAAATTTGATTTTTTCTAAATTCAAGTATAACTGAGGTATTTGATTTTTTTCGAAATTTGAAACCCCTTTGAAGGCCTATAACTTCTGAGGGTGCAACTTAGTATAAAGGTAAGTTGCGTTAAATCACCATATTTAGGTTCCCCTACATGCCCCTGCTCTGTGTCGGTTCTGATGCAAACACCCTGTATTTCGATCAACTATGTTTTCTATATCGTTAATGAAAAAACCTGAAGCCAAGAGAACATTCTGTAGACTTATAAGAAACAAAGAAAGTACTTACAAAAAATATGAAAAATGATAGCGTTTTTTGTAAAAGGGAAATTGATTAGGGACAGTCCGGGGAAGAGAATCGACCGGAGGCAAGAGAATAATTTCTCTAGTTGGTGTATTACTATCGTGTTACTCCACTGACCAATAACGCGCTTTGCTCATGGAAGTCGAGTCACATGTTAAGAAGAAGTGGTATGTGAGAACACATGTTTGCGTTTCCTTGTTATAAAATGAAAATAGCTGTTGTTTTCGATTACACAGGACCACAAAAGTTGAGAGTCATGATTGGATCATGTTGAAGCTTCTTCATCATTTGCTGCGCTCTAGCAGTTGCAAGATCATAGATATATAGGGTTCACAGATATATAGGGTTTTTAGATTAAGATTTTTTGAGGTTTATGGGGTTTGAGTATGCGTGTCGTAGAGCTGAAGGTTTCTGGGGCTTAGAGTTGTTGTTAGATTATACCCGTAACATTACAGTCGCCAGCTCGTCAAGAATATATGACATGGTGTCTAATTTAGTGTTTTTCGTAGGGATTTTTTTGTTCCTACGGGGAAAACTGATAGTCGTAAATGCTTCCCTGACCTCAGATTTTGAATCAACGCGTTGAAAAACAGAAGAAAATGATCTTCTCTGGCTTTGTGTCTATGTGCCTGTGTAATCAAGGTACCGTGTAAAATGTGTTTTTTTGAGTTTAGAAAAAAATAGATAGATCTTTACAAAGCAGAACAATCCACACAAGAGGAATGTTATTTTTCTCCTTCTGTTATTCATCCATCGCCAAAATATTCAGGAAATATATCATCACTTGTCGGGGAAAATACAGAAGCAGAAAATCTAACTAATACTTCTTTTAAATTAAAAATTAATTTTTTAAAAAATTAAACTTTATATTTCGAATCTCTTATAATGCCGGAAACAAAGCGTTAACCAATGATTTTCTGATAAAATAAAATGTTTGTTGCGTTTACGTTAAGAATAATAACGCTTTGAAAAAACTTAAAGTTTATAGCAAAGTTACACTCGAGGCATGTTGATACACTAGTTTCTGGCCAGATTTATACAGTATCAACACTTTTTAACATTCTAATTTTATGTGGCTTTTACTTCATTTTAGAAAATTTACCAAACTACAAAAGAAAACAGTTGAAATTGTGAATAATACCAATCTGAAGAATATGCTTTAGCAACAAAAGAACAGGCATCTGAAATGTCCTTCGAAAAGCAGCGAGTCAATTTTCTGTAGATAAAATGACTCTTAAGTAGATATATTAAAAGGTCCCAATTATTTGAAAAAGGAATGCAGGTTAAAGCTGTTACTAAGCCTAGCCAAATATTTACAGCAAAAAACAAGAGCATCTGTTCACCTTTAGAGAACGAGGCATTTGAGACTTATGATCCTCGAAGAAAAAAGTCTCTTATATGACAGATTGACCATGGTAAAGTGCTGAGGGTTGGGACAGGATATTGGTTTTCCCGCTAATTTTTCTACTTTGAAAAAATTCAATTTTCACGACGAAAATATTGTCCTAGATACGTTTTGATATCGCTCTACAAATCTGTTGAAATTCAAAATGGTAGATACAAGATAACAGTTGCTGAAACGAAAAATGGATTATAATAATGAAAGCATGTGGAGGAGTGATTTGGAGTTAATAATTGTGAATCAGACTTCTACAATTCAAAATGATGGATTCAAAGGCGGATTCGAGATAACGGATTCAGGATGTCTTATAATATAAAAATGATGAAAAAATGCATCACTAACTTTAACTACGTATTTGATTTTTAAATCTATCTTTTATCAACATTATCAAATTTTCCACTCCTTTTCCGGAAACCATCACTTGTTGAAGTTAATTGAAATTGATGATCACGTAATAATATTACAAAAAGTCGCAAGTAAATGCATCATGAAAAAGTCGTGGTAATAACACATTTAGTATTTAAGAATTTATTTTGACACATTATATGGACATTTCTCAATTCAGCAACAGAATGAAAACAATGCTCTTCCCCAGTAAATAGCTTATATACAGGCTGTCTGCTAAAAACGCGAGCCATAACTCCGTTATTTGTAGCCTGAGTTAAAAAAAAAAAACTAGATGAAATGGCTCTAAATGAACTATAAAGGAAACTACTGCAGTGTTTTTCAACTTTTTTTCTGAAACTCGATAGCCATTTCTTTTTAAATGGAGTTTTTTGTAAATCATGCAAAATTTGTTTTCTGAATCCAACGATGTATAACAAATTGACTTTTGTGAAACATTGATTACAGTGCCAAAATATTTGTCAATATCGCAATCGGCGTCCTGCCAGCCAACTGATACCAAACGTAGTTTGACTAATCTAATCACGTATGCTGTGGAAAACAAAAAATAATACAACAAAGCGAATAAATGTCATTTCAGCGTCCGCGTCTCAGTCTTTTTTTCGCATTCTATTTTATGTCATTTGCATTAGGTTATTTTGTATTGAAATATGCTTAGCAGCAAAAAAAAATTGACAATAAATCAATTAACGGATATGATTCAGGTATATTTTTAGTGTAATAAACATCGTGGTGCGGCAGTGCGCCTTTACAGAGAGCGGTTTCCTCTACTAGAGAAGTTACAGAACCACGTAAATTTGGAAGACTTGAAGAAAATTTGAGGAACCATGGAGCTTTTATTAAGACACCAAAACGAAAGAAAACCTCGATTTAATGAAAACACCGAGCTCAATGTTCTTCTTAACGTTGAAGAAAACCAAAAACTTTCCATTCGAGAAATTTCGAGTAATGTTAGGGCATCAAAGCAAACTGTACATGCAATATTGAAAAAGCACAAATTCCAGTCATACATACCCCAAAAGTACAGGCAATAGAAAGAAAACGATAGGGGACGAAGCCAACAATTTTGCCATTTCTATTTAAATTCATTTGCGACGAGACCCATTTTTTCACACTAAGTTATTTTGGTCAGACGAATGTACATTCAGTGCAAATTGTATTTTAATAGAAATATTCACCGACATTGGAGCCAAGAAACTCAGGATTATCGTTGAAACTAATTTTCAGCGACGGTTTAGTGTTAATGGCATTTTGGGTAATAAATTGATTGGACCATTTTTCATAGACGGCACTAGGGTGCCGTCTATCAAGAAAAAAATATTATCAGTTATGAACGGAACAACTTTTTTAGATCCCTAACAAGATTCCGTTGTGGAGTCAAGATCCGTCTTTTGTTAACCTATAGCGACCTCTATAGGGTAACAAAGGGTTTTATTATCTTAAAAACTACAACTCAAAAAAAAAAAAATGTTTCTATGGCATAGCACATTCATTTCCGCAAGTAGGTACATAAAGAACAAAAAACAAATACGGTATAAAAAATTGTGCTCCATCGAGATGTAAAGGTAAACTGTATGTAGCACATTCTATTTACATGGACAATTGTTACAGCTCTTACGACCCCATCCCAAAAGTTGCTACAACATAATACATATATAACTGTTACAATAAGAAGTAATGAAAAAAACAATCCAAATTGAAAATCGCAAGTTACGAGAGCGAAGATAAATATTAGCTAATGGTGTTTTAGTAGGAAATTGGCGTTATAATAGAGGTGATACATATATTTCCACAGAACACCAAAACGACCATATCAAAAAACAAAAGCGAAAAAAAAAACAAAAATAGGGCATAGGGCATATAAACCACGTTCAACTGTTGAATACAACAATTTTATGTTTGGCGTGCATCACCAACACCAAATGTTGTCGTATTACATAAGTGCTAGAAACAAAGGTATATAAAAAGCAGGCTCTCCATAAAATAAACGAAAATATGGCTGGCTATGATGACGGCTGTCAGGGCCGTTAGGAGTAAAGAAATGGAATACCAAAAAGCTTGTAACCGTTTAATGTGTCTAAAAGTACATTAAAAGATGATATGAAGAATGAAAATAAAAGTCCAGAACAATTAGTTGATATTAAGCTAGGTAGAAAAACAGTACCTATTATCAGAAGAATTGGAAACATAATTAGTGAATTACTGTTTATAATGGATAAGCCGTTCTATGGCTTGATGTCTTCAGATATAATAAGATTTTTCAGTTCGCTTTAATAATTGAGTCAGCCGTTTTCCCGTGAAACAGAAGCAGCTGGCTACGTAGGTTTCTTCGTCTTCGTCCCAATTTAAACATTTAAGAAAACCACAGGGAATTTCGTCTGCCAGAGTAAAGGGTTTACTCAAGAAAACATTAACATATTTTTGACACTCTTGAACCAGCTATGCAGAAAATTAACAATAACTCATCCAGAAGAACTCGTATAACGTTGATGAGACGTATATAACCAATGTCCAAACCAAACACTCTAAAATCAGTTTTTTGAAGAGTAAACGGCAAGTCGAGTCGGTTCAATCACTGCAGCAGAAACGGGCACACTTTTGCCACCAATGTTAGTTTTTCCAGGAAAAATATGAAATTGGAATTGCTCGATGGTGCACCATCGGGAACTATAACAGGCTGTCACCCGTCAGGATGGATACAACAACATTTATTTACTCAATGGTTTAATCATTTTGTTAAACATGCAAAACCATCAGCAGATAACCCCGAGTTTACGACACACTGTATACTGACCTACATACATACACCATAGGAAATTGCACCATTACATATTGGCGATACATGTGTAGAAGAGAATAAGTTAAAAGACACCGGTAAGGACAGACAAATACAGTTAGATGAAACAGTGTTTCACGCTTGTGTACGTATTAGAAACGTATGATGTAAAACGTTACCTGGGCGTCAGTAACTGGAATGTGGAGGTGGAGAGACACCGCCCATCAAATACTGAATTTGCGTGAGTGGGACAGTACTTTTTTTGCAGCTATGAGGGTGTACATCAACTTAGCTGTATGAAACGAAGTTCTTACGTAATTCTGACTTTTACAATTATCCTATACGTTTAAAAGAAGTGTACGAACATAATTGTATTTATTTTCAAATATTTATATTCCTTAACTAACCGGTCTGTAAGAAAATAAAATTGAGGTTCTATAAAAAATAAAAAAAAAAAATATAAATTAACCCGGTTCTAAGACGAAAGAAAGATGCTTATTGAATAAGTGGTTCAAAATGTCGCCCTTTGTGCTTCGAAAAAACCTAGTCTACGCGTTCTAACACTTCAGGGGGAAATATTATTTAGGACTTGTACAATTCTGCCCCGTAAATAATTTAAATTTCGTGGTCTTTCATGTTCATGTCCGTAAACAATTTGTTTTATTTGTTAAATATTTGTTTGCATTTAAGGAACCGTTTATAAAAAATTGCCCAACGATGGAATCGCCTAAAACACCAACTGCGTACGCAAGGGAATACTCAAGTGTTTATTTTCCGTAGACCAATGACGATATAATAATTCAATTCACACGTGCGCATTATAATTTATGGGCGGGGCGTCCCGCCTACATTATTATTTTATTGCTACCCTATCACGAAAGACAGAGAATAAGTTTTAAAATGACATGTCAGTCTGGCAACTATGGATATAATATTTCTCTGTCAGTTCCTCTATATGTCAGAGTTTATTCTTTTCTATCTTAATGATGCTCGGCTTTGAAATCTTGGACGTTCCAATCCTGTATATGGGTCATTCTACGATAAGAGGTAATGTGTACGGCATCCATTATAAAATATCATTTTTATGCTATTTTTTGTCATTTCATGTAATAAATCACATCATCTTACTGTATTTTATAAATAGCATTATGATTAAATGCCCAATTAAAGTACATTTTTCCTGAAATTAAATATTTATGTCTGAAAAGTCTCTACCCTGGCCTGTCCCCTTGACGTTTTTAGTTAAATGTGCAGACAGTACATACCTTCTTTGTCGCAGTTGCTAAATTAAAGTATATTAGCACAAATTTAAACAAGTATACTTAAGTATTATAAAGGGAAAATACAACAATATTTGTTTATTTTCAATAATTTTCGAACTTCATTTTTTGTCCCGTTTTTTTGCGTATCTACCCTGGCGAATTTTGGTCCGTTAATGCAAATAGAAGTATTAGACGCCCATATTCAATGTGACGCTCACAGACCCGTATCAACGTGAAGTTTGTAAGACTAAACACACGAGCCGTTATATAGCTGTTATTTGTTAGTTGGCGCGACGCGAGATGCGGTGCAGTCGTTTCGCAAGGTGATTGTGTCTCTCCACTGGTAAGTCGTAAAATTTATAAAATTCACTTAATTTATTTGCCTTTACTGCCTAAATTCAACAATACTGTAATAGTTGAGGTGTGATATATTATTAATCCAACATTAACTTATGTCAGTTAAATTTTTTTAAATTTGTCACGAAAACGTCTCTCCTGCCGTATTTCCCCTGGCAAAATAACTGCCAGGGGAGATACTCACTGACCAGGGAGATAATGTGAATCATAAGATGTTTGTGCGAGCTAATTCAGATATAGCTAACTTCTATCAACATTCTCAAGAAACGCTTTAAATTATTATAGTAAAAAAAAAGGAGTATGGTAAAAAATTAAAGGAAGTTCTCAAGTTCATCCGTCATGTTTTTTTTGTGTGTTCGCGGATAATTTCTTTGTTTATGATCCAATTTTAATGATTTTTTTTTATTTAATAGGTTTTTTCCCCGAAAACGCCAAAAGTGGAAATTCTGCATTTTTGGAGCGATGGACCCGTGACACAATACCGCAACAAATATATGTTTTACTTTCTTGTCACTCATTTAACAAAATTTTATCCAAACCTACTTTACTTGGAATTACCATGAAGCCGCACATGGTAAGGGGCTCCTGATGGTGTCGGTGCTGTCTGTAAGAGATCAGGAGACCGATTGGTCGCTAGTGGTAGTGACATATCATCTCTGACCGAATTATCAGATGCTATCCAGAAAAACTGTCCTAGCATCAATGTTCTCCTTATTGACGACAAAAATATCCCTAGAGAAAGACGCTTTTCTTGTTAGTGCCGAAGAACACATAAAGACTTTCCCTGGTGCTTTGCGTGTCCATCAGGTGTCATGGAACATTGAAGATCCAAAAGTTGAAAATGAAGTCATTAAGCTGATTTTCCAATGAAAATATAAATTGTGATCACTTCAAACTTGGTGTCATGACATACTCATCTCACAACAGATCTCGTCTCCGAGTTGAGGATGTTTACGGATCGGATTCAGAGTACGAAAATGATAATAAAAAATCACCTGGCAGTGAACAAATAATTACACCAATAGGTGGCGGGCATCAGACAAAAGATGAATAACAGTCGTCGACATCCAAAAAACCATTGAAGAACGGCGACTTCATTCTGGTTAAACTACAATCAAAAAACAACAAAGTACCGTTACGTGGCTATGTGTATGGGTTTGGAAGAAGATGACGAGATCCAGGTAGTTTTCTGTAAAATACTGACAAAACTGGAAAATTATTTAAAGTTGATGAACAAGATATTTCATTTGTCTCAAAGGACCAGATTGTCGAGACACTCCCTACACCAAATCTGATTTTGAAAGGGTAGAGGATGTTCTACTCCTTCAAAGAGTCGGTGGATGTGTTTGAGAAAGCTTAAGCATATTTTTTTTGTTCATGTTAACAAGAGAATGCCTTTTAATTTGTTATGTTATTTTTTTTAGTTTATATCCTGAGTAAAACTTGTTGATGTAATGAAAGGTATAGTATAAGTATAGGTAATATGAAAATTATTCTGATTATGACAAGTCTGAGTACCACTTAAAAGGCGCTAGTCTACTTAATTAGTATTGATAAAAGAATACTTTATTATTTGTTGAAGGTACTGTCATGTTAATTTACTTATATTTTTTGTCAGACACTAAAGCTCTTGTTTTAGATTTAAAGAAATTGGCGTAACACAAAATGATACTCTGATTATAAGCTAAGTACAATGTTTAATAAATATTTATCTTATTCATTGTTTTATTACGTCAAGGTCTTTCCCCTGGTCAAAAAAGTATCTACCCTGATCTTGATGTCTCTACCCTGTCCGATGTATTTACCCTGGCCTTCTAAAAAGTAACTAAATATGTATAAAGTGACTTGCCCTTAAGTGAACGTGTACACAAAAGGGACTAAAATCGTAATATATGTGTTTAATCAAAAAATTCTAACTTTTCCCCTTGGCCGCATCCTCTATGGACTCAAAACCTCTTATCGTAGAATGCCCCATATATTTTAGCATATATTCGGAACATTTGCATAATAATAATATTGTTATATATACATTAGAAATATATTCAACATAATTCTTCGGCTTAATTAACAAATGTCGTAAGTCCACTTTTACCCAAAAATGACATTTTGGCTCCATCTGTTGTGAAATAGGTGTACCTACGTTGTGAGAAAACATTATAAGTCCCTCTTCACTCCAAACCTCTTCAAAATATTATTCTATTATGTCGTAAGTCCGTTTGCGCATGGCACATTTAAGATGAAATCGCTACAGTCGTAACTCCACCCATACTCCATCTTTGTGCGTGTATTCAAGCCTGTTTGTTGTGGCATACAATTTAAAACATTTTCTGGTGTTTTCTCTTTAAATAATAATCTATGAACGTGTTATTTTATTCGGTAAGTACATTAGATAAGTTTGGTGAAATTGATAAGTAACTATTAGCCATTAGGAACGTATTATTTAGTATAAAACTGAGAATATCGACTTACTACATTTTCCATTTTAAAAGATTCATGGACTAACTAACCTCTTGGACGTGCTTGAGTAAATTTCATAATAATTAATGGCTAAATTACGCATTATTTGGCTGAAAATGTATAATAATAATATATTATTATAATAATAATATATTATTATTATACATTTTCAGCCATAATATTATTACCTATTATACACCGTGTCCCATTTTAATCTTTCCAGCTCAATATTTCGTCGGGGAAGCCCCAAATCGAAAAATGACCTTTACAAAAGTTGTAGGGTTTGAAGGGGGCCATCATTTGGTGGCCTCAAATTTGACCTTGACGATGTCCTTCAAGGTTATTTGAAGGTCAAATTTGACCATGACGATGTCCTTCAAGGTTATTTGAAAGTCAAATCGATTTTTTAAATAGGAACCTCTATTTTTGACAAGGGGATTCAGAAAGAGCACAAAATTTTACGTAGGAAAATGCTCTTGCGGTATTTTTTATGACCTTTACAGGTCATTTTCAAAGTCAAAATCGAAATAACCCAAAATTTAAAGGTAAAAACTCACAGAAATCGTTGGTTTCATAAGAAAACATTAAATGATGACTTTTAGTTTGACATCGACTTTGACCTTGAAATTCAATGTCAAAAACCAAATTGAAACCAAGCAGGCTGAAGGTCTGTGTTTCCAACTCTCCAAAACTCCAAACTTTTAAATAAAAAAGAAAAGAGAGAAAGACCGACTGCCGTTTCTCTCCTTTTCTAGTTTTATTAGTTATTATAAATTCTCTTTTTTTTATAGGAACATTTTTGTTTCCCAAAATTAAAATGGCCATAACTTTTTTGAAACAAAAATTTTTGTAACAAATCGAAAAACGTCTCCTTATATTTGTTTCTAGATTATGAAAAAAAATATACTGCAAATATTCCCACAGAGCGTTACTGAGAACCCAGGGAGTGCTCCAGTGTTTTTGAAAATTTTTTTCGCAAACTTTGCTGACGGTTTTTTCACTATAAATCCTTTCTGTAAGAGGTGTATAGTCATCACCTAAAAGTGAAGTGGGTCCCATGCGTCGTTTTCAAGATATGGCTAACTTAAATATCACGCACCGCCACTGTAATATATTAGGTAATATATTAGGTAATACTATTAAAAAGATAAAATTAAAAAAAATAACATTTCAAATAAAATTAAATTGATTAAAAAAACACTTTTCACAACAAATACGTTGTGTTACTTTTGGGGTGTATACTCGTCTATATTCTTGAAATACTTGGTCATTTTGCTGTAACTAAAAATTATTTACTAGAAAGTTAACAGAATGATCTCATAGTTAATATATATTTGTAATGGTAACTATGGCACGTATAACAACCTAATAACAATTAAGCTTGGTGAATATGATTGTTAGTTGAAGATAACTTGTACATCTAAAATCATTCTTTTTATAGATAAAATGGATAAGCCCATCAGGTCAAAGACACAAAGGATTATGCGAATGGTTGATTTCTATAACGAATTACCGCCACCAGGAAATAAACGTGTAGATGATGAACAGCTTAATAATACGTTGAGCCCTGTTTTAAGAAATTATGACTTTTTAGTACTGGATATCCCAGAAATCACTAACTACATAACACAAGTAGTAAACACTGATCAGCAAATAGAAGAGCCTATTAAAGAAACCGACAATGACAATATTGGTTTAAATGAAAATGTTATTGTACGTGACAGATAATTCGGAATTACAACTAGATGGCTATGATGTTCCTGATGCAACTGAAAGAAACGATCCTCAATACTTACCTGAAGAAAACACAACGGAGAGTGAAGAGGAGGCAGCTGACGTCCCTGAAGATCAATCGAAACTCACGACCGTCATGAAAAAAAGAGAAGACTTGTAGACACAAATGGGTGGAAAAAATATACAGAAGAAAAGAAGAGGAGGGCAAAAGTTATTATGGAAAGAAGAAAATTGAAGAATCTTGGAAGTATGATATACCAAAGGAAGAAAGAGTTTTAAAGGACAGATGTATCTGCAAACTTTCTTTAAAGAATACAGTGTTAAAATGTAAGGAACTTTCGGAAGAGCAGAGACAGAAAATCTTTACAAAATTGTGGAATTAAATGACATGGGACCAAAGAAGGGTTTACATTAATCTTCTAATAATAAGGCAAGAAGTAAAAAGACAGAGAAACCGTAAAAGTGAAAATACTTACATCTAGTAGACACCAATCCCTAATTTATTATTTGGAGGTAAACAACACGAAAGTGGGGGTTTTGTAAAAAATGTTTCTCAATACGCTTGGTATTGGAGAAAAGATGATTTAAATTGGTTTGCGAAAAATGATGAAAATACAAATCCATCTCAGAAAAAGTCAACTATATTAGTGAGAAAAAAAACATGTTGTATAAACGTCGTATTGAAGATTAAAAAATTTCTTCAATGAGACTCCAATAGTTGAATCTCATTATTGTAGAGCTTCATCTACAAAACTTTATTTAGAGCCTAACTGGCAGTCAAAATCAGTCAGGCAGTCAGAGTTATTTAATTTTAATAAGGAATTCTGGTGCAAGGAAAGGAGAAGTCTTTATCAATTGCCACATTTTATGATATATTGGACGAAATGAATCTTTCCATCTTTGCTCCAAAAAAGATCAATGCGGATGCCAGAAGATGTTTATGTATTACATCAATTACGGAAAAAAGAAGCTCGAGAAGAGAAGGAAAGAGATAAAAATGTTCTGTATGGATCTTCAATCTGTACACTTGTGTCAAGTCTGTGTCATCATTATATTTTAACCAAGTTGACTGTTCGTAATTTTACTTTTATACATTCTAAAAACAGTTGCTGTTTTCTCTGGCATGAGCTGCTGGCGCTTAACAGCAAATGATTATTCCTCAATGATATGCAAATTCTTGGAAAACAATGTAATTAAAAATCTTACAGCGGAGCAGAGAATAATAATTTTTAGCGATGGGTGTACATCGCAAAATAGAAACGCCACTTTGGCCAATGCATTGGTAAATTTATCTGTATTGCATAATGCAACGATTGAATAAAAGTTTATAGAAAAAGGGCACACCCAAATGGAGGCCGACTCTATACATTCAACAATAGAATGAAAATTAAGAAATACTGATATAAACGTGCCGGCTGATTATGTGGGTATCTGTATTAAAGCACGTAAATACCCAAGCCCCTATAGAGTAAATTATTTGTACTTTCCATTTTTTAAAGATTTTGGAAATATAAAATGTTTGAGTTCATTACGACCGGGAAGAACTGTTGGAGATCCTTTGGTAACCGATATTAGAGCTATAAAATATTCACCCAATGGTTCACTATAAATTACGCCACACAGACGATGACAACATACTTTGTAATCAGCGCAACAGTATGAAGACCTGCTCTGTCCAGCCTTTAGAGGCGTTACCAAATTTATATGAAAATCCAATTTCTATAAAAAGAAACGAAATATGATCATTTGCAATCCCTTAAAAAGGTCCTTACCAGAGGACTATCATTCATTTTATGATAACCTTAGTTTTAGTTAGGCTATGTATTGTAACATGCAAGCAAACTAGTTTTTTAATACTGTGTTTTATAAATGTATTCAATCTAAATAAAGCAAAAATTGATGTTTTTGTATTATTTTTTATTCCACATTATCAACCGAAAAATTCGTAAGTCCTATGATAAATTAAATATCGATTAGAAAATGTTGTCCATCAAATAATACTTATAATAAAAAAATGTAAATAATTTTAAATATAAAATTGGTTAAAAGACTAAATTGGTTGATCATTATTGTTAAGTTGAGCCGTCCTTACTTATTTAATACTATTTTTGTATCGCCTGTAAAATATCACTTTATGGACTTTGCTAATTAAGCCGACGAATTATTCAACACAAAAATGATAATGATAATGATTTCCCTATACAAGGAAATCCTAATCTAAATCTAATAATGTAAAGTCAGTCTTTATCGAGCATATGTTTAGTGAAGACTCTACAGAGTCTAAATTTGTGTAATTGTGGAATAAAAATCTGTTTAAAAACGAACCTTCATATATAATCGGCGCAGTCGGTAGGATCGTAAGTCTCAGCCGAGCATTGACCGATGACGGACGTGCCGTTGAGCGATCCCGATAAGTTTAAAACGCCGAAAACGCCTTTACGTAAAGCGAGCGAATCGACCACTGTTTCGACCCCATTCGAGAAGTGCGAAAGCCTCGAAAATTCCGTGTATACTCCCCCTACCCCGAGACAGGACTTAAAACACCGAGAAAAAGACGACAGTGCGATTTCTACCAATCGAAATAGTGACTCTTCTAATGATACGCGTGATACAACGAGTGACAGTGACACTATCCAAAATACGTATTAAGACCTCAATTTTGGCGATAAATTCGCAAAAATTCGACCAAAAAAAAATGATATACATGAAAAAAAAGTGACAATAAAAACGACACCGCGGATTTCACTTCGACTTGCTTATAAGTCATTTCGACAAGGAAGGAGATATCGTGGCAGATTTTCTTTCTTTCAAAGGTCCTTGGACCAATGAAATTCACAACTTTTTTTGTACATAGATTTTTTTTCAAATTTATTTTTAGTGTTTTTAGAATCAATTAAATATGGAACCTCCAAGTTGAAAAAAAACGCGTATTTCCGTCACATTCTTTTGTTCGAGTATAATTGAGGTGTTAAAAGCATCGGAAGCTGCCCGAACCATACGAAATATTCATGGGGAAGAATCAATAGGAGCTAGCACTGCGGAGAAAATGGTTGAATTGTGAGTCTGTCATAAATAATACTGGAGAATATCTTATTGAGTAATTGTTTTATTATCATTGTCATTTTTCGTAAATAAAAATTAACAAAAACGCTACGGACTTATGCATGAACCCAAATAAGATAAGTTTAGTTTTATTTAAAAAAATAAGAACTGTTTCACAGTGATATTGATTTACACATAAATACATAAATAATGTGATGATGATTATAAAACCTGTATTATAGGACGTAGGTTCACAAGAACTCGAAATAACACCATCAGAGGTATTCAAGTGTGCAAATATGGAAGTGAAAACTTTGCATTGGAAGAAGCGTTTGTTAGAGAATGTTATATCAAATTCTAACAACTAATGACAACATGACCATAATACATAAATAATGTGAAGATGGTTATAAAACCTATATTATAGGACATAGGTTCACAAGAAATCGAAATAACACTATCAGAGGCATTCAAGTGTGCAAATGCGGAAGTGAAAACTTTGCATTAGAAGAAGCGTTTGTTAGCGAATGTTGTATCAAATTCTGATATTAGTGAAATACATGGAAATATCAGTAAACGACTAATGATAACATGATCATAATACATAAATAATACATAAATAATGTGAAGATGATAATAAAACCTGTATTATAGGACGAAGGTTCACCAAGAAATTGAATTAACTCCATCAGAGGTATTCGAGTATGCTGATGCGGAAGTGAAAACTTTACATTGGAAGAAGCGTTTGTTAGCGAATGTTATATTATGTTAAATTCTGATAATAGTGAAATATATGGAAATAGAAGTAAACGACCAATGATAACATGACCACTAACGAGGGGAAACAACAAAGAGGAGAAATTTTGTTGCTCGGATACATTTCGGATAGTAATACACTTCAAGATCTTGAAATGTATTACTAGTACAGTTTCACGTTATACTCAGTTAACCCTTTCAGTCATGATGTACACTCAGGTGTCCATGCATTTGTATTATGGCCAACTGATCTTTATTGTTGGTCACGGCGTATACTACAGTGCAATAGTATACATTTAACCTTCTAGATGTCGCACCAAAAACAAATGTCAACTTCTCGCGGAATGTATGTTTCTGTAAACACGCGCGCACATGTTATAGATAGGTATGTGGTTTTTGTTTATTATCAGAGTTTTTCAACGTAAAGTTTTGTAACTATTGAGTATATTATTTTTTATGTGTTCAGATGTATACAAGGTAAGCATCAAATATGTAATAGTGTCTGTAAAAAAATACAAATAGATAGCAAATATGAAGTTACAAAAAATTGTACATTACAGTGTACACCATGACAATGTTTGGCCATGGTGTACACTGTGGTATGTTTGGTCAAGGTCCTGCTGTTGTTAGTAGTTATCAGAAAAGATGCCGTTGAGTCTGTCGTCTAAACTTTTCTTTGATAATTACTTTAGCTCATACTGGCTATTTCAGTGGCCATCTAAAAAACAAATATATGCAGCTGGAACAATTCGAAAATATCGCTTTTCGAACCACCCTTTACAGAGCGCCAGGACAATAACAAAACGTTAGAAAGAGGTTTTATGGAAAATGTTATTTGTCAAAATTCTGGTGTCATTTTGACCAAATGGGTAAACAGTAGCATAGTAACACTTGGTTCCAATTTTGTTGGAGTAGCACCATATGATACGTGTCAAAGATGGGACAAAAAGAACAAACGATACATAGAAGTAGCCCAATTACAGATGCTTTATTAGATCAAAAAAGTGGCCAGTCCGACTTATTTCACATGCTTTGGATGCAGCAGTCAACTCTTGGTTAGAGTATAAAAGAATTGCTGAAAATCTTGGCGTTTCAAAAAAACCTGTACATTTTCGACAAAATTTAGCTGAAACTTATTTTATGTGCAAAATGCCTGTGAAGAAACGAGGAAGACCGACATCTTCGGGTTCTGCGAGTCCCTCTCCTAGAAATAGTCCTCTGCTTTCTTCTGGAACAAATAAACAACTACGGCCTGTTTCAGATGTCCGTTTTGACAATATTGGCCATTTTCCCCGTATTTTTGTAAATTGTAAATCTCGATACATACATACAGTGCACAAAAGAGATAAAAACTGTTTCCATTCTCCCCATACCAAATAAAGTAACTGTATTTTTTGTTACAATGTTATTTATTACAATTTTTGTGTTCCCTCAGTCATGATGTACACCACAGTGCACATGTCTGACCTTGAATACCTAATACCATCTAGACCCGTGAGTAGGTTTAAAATACCATTAAAAATTGTCCAGATAAGAAAAACATTAAAAAAAATGTACCTAAAATTTTCATAATTCATGATTGAAAGTGTTAATGCAAGATGTTCCAATTGCATTACGGCAGCGTTCATGGTACCTTCATGACGGGACACGTGCCCATTTTAGTCATCAAGTACGACGACATTTAAACAGAGTCCTCCGCGGTCGATGGATTGGACGAGGGAATGATGCACCAATAAGCTGGCCGTCTCGCTCACCAGATTTACATGCGGCTGATTTTTATTTATGGGGACATACTAAATCTCTCATTTATAGCAGGTATGTTAATTAGAAGAACTTCGTCAGAGAATAGTAGAAGCGTTTAATGATATTAGAAATAATCCTGATATATTTACTAGATATATTTACTAGAATCAATACCAGATTCAATTTTATTAGAAGGCTGCGAGCATGTGTTGAAGCCCACGGAGGGCAGTTTGAACATTTGCTATAATTACCTATACAATTTATTTACTTGTTTCGTTCGATTATGATATTAAAGAATTGTTTTTTTCTACCATAGTTCCAAGTACCAAGTACACTTGTGTTAATTAGATTGTTGTCTTAATTGTTGTATTGTTTCTATCTATTTTAAGGTGTGTATCTTTGAGCATGTATTAAATGATATAATTTAACGTTCAATTAAATTATTAGATACCTAACACTTTTCTAATATTCGTTATAACGTCCTCTCATTGAATAACAAGAAGTCTTGAGCCAAAACACATACATAATGTACTTTAGTACATCTAAATTCAACGTTTTCCTACCGTAAGTATGCATATTTTTATATTCACGATAAGTGAAATGAAAATTAATTATTCTTATTCATTTGCAAAATGCCAGGCCGCTATCAAATAAGTCACAGCATAAATGTCACTGCAAGTGACAGACGCCTACTTGTTTAACTAAGTAAACGCCTACTAAGTAAAAGTATTTGTCTCGGGGTGAACAATGAGGCAATGAACTTTTTTTACGGAAAACGACACGTTTCTCGAAAAAATATCTAGAGAGAAAAAAAGTTTCAAAATCGAATTGTCTATAAAAATAATTTAGCCACAAATAGTATAATAACCAGAAATTCATCTTCCTACCTGGGCCCAAAAAAAAATTAGAAATTAATACCTATTTTCCGTCTGGAGGATACGTAAAGAGGGTCATAACTCCAAAGGGAAGCATTTGCGGGGGTATGTTTGTTAAGACTTTTAATATTATTTTTATATGTACTATCACATCCTGAAGTTTGTAACATACTTTCCGGGACACCCTGTATATAGATAGTTGGTTGTGGCTTAGAACGCATACTACCTAAATAGACATTTTTCTCCTCATTTTTCGTGTTTACCTTACATACCTACAACACTTCATTAATAAACTTTCACATAAAAACTGACAGCAAAGTTTGCGAAAAAAAAAAAGAATCAAAACAGTTCACAGCACTCCATAATCATTTACAGCATCTCCAAACAAGAAGAATTGGAACAGAAGCATTAAAACAAAGTAAAGAAAGTGCTGAAAAAGCTAAAAAGTAAATGCTGTCACTAGAAATTTAAAAATGAGTCAAGAAATTGAAAATTTCTGAATATTATTATTACGAGCAGTATAAATGATGTGTGCGCATTCTGTGGTGGGTTTGGACGCAACAACGAGCTTTGGTATCGATGTAAAATATGCCTTGAATGGGTACATGAAGCCTGCATTGACGCTTCTTTACCTGAAGGATATGTATGCGACAGTTGTCGTTGACAATAATAAATATTACTTAAAAACCGCATGGTTGGTACTTCCCTACGTGGCGATCGCCATTACCCAACCCTGTCGGGTAATGGCCTAATCCTAATGGCCCTGTCGGATATTGCATAGATGATTTATTTTTTCTTTTATCAAATGAGGATATTTTTTTTATTTTTCAGTTGTGAATTTTTATTTGAAAACGAATGTTTTTAAGTACGCAATAAAAAAATTAATAAACATGTGTGTTTTTAGCTTATTTGTGGTGATTTGAAGTTAGGTGATCGTATTTACCCCACCTACCCTATTTCATTACAGAGATAAAAAAAATAAGTGAAATCCTTTTAAATTCCACGTCCCAAAAGTATTCATACCGGTTTACCTTTGACCTCTTGCTTTCGAGCGGGGAATCACACGTGTAGTCAGTTGTCGCTATACTGCTTAGAAACGTTGTACGGAGCGAGTTCTATTATTGAATCTGAAATTGAAACAGTATGGGACAAAAAAGGTAGAAACCACTGTTCAAGAACGAGAATTAGTAGTTGAATAGCATAATGATGGGAAAATCTCATAAACAAATAGCATTGTTAATTGACAGAAGTAAGGCTATAGTCCAGTCAATAATTAAAAAGTATAAAAGAGACGGAACAAGAGTTAATAATGCACGTTCAGGCCGTCTGCGGAAATTAACTTTGCGAGAAGAGAGAACATTAGTACGTCAAATACAACAAAAACCATTTACAAATGCCGTAAAATTGGTACCTATGGTTGCAAATCAGTTTAATAAACAAGTAAGTCCCGAAACTTACAGAAGAATTTTATAATAATTTAATTTATTTAATCATAACATAGTATAAAACAAAGTCGCTTCCGCTGTCTGTCTGTCCCTATGTATGCTTAGATCTTTAAAACTACGCAACGGATTTTGATGCGCTTTTTTCTTAAATAGATAGAGTGATTCAAGAGGAAGGTTTATATGTATAATACATGCATAATATAGTACAGAAACACAGATAATTTTAGAGGTTTCTAATGTGATGTCGTAAACCGTGCGAAGCGGGGCGGGTGGCTAGTAATTAATAAGAAGAGGCGACATTATTTTCATGGGCGCATAGCACGTAACAAACCATTTATAAATAAAACGAATAGATTAAAACGTTAAAATTTCGCAAAAAAACTTTGTAACAAAGGATAATTCGTTTTGGGAGAAAGTGATATTCTCGGACGAGAGCAAATTTAACATTTTTCGATCAGATGGCAAATGTAGTGTGTGGCGGAAACATGGCGGATCCTCTGTGATGATTTGGGGCTGTATGGCTGCATCTGGCGTTGGAATATTGGTATTTATAGATGGGATTATGGAGAGATTTAAATATTTACAAGAAAATTTAAAATTTATTGTCAAACAATATTTAGTATTTACTACTCCCCACCTTTTAGAAACGCCTCCGCAATGTCCGGATGTTAATCCTATTGAAAGTCTGTGGGCGGAAATGGAAAGAAAATAAAGAACATGTGACATAAGCACTAAGGATGAGCTTAAGGTCAAATTACAAGAGATTTGGGACAACAGTGACGTTGCTACGACACAGACCCTGGTCCATAGTATGCAAAACCATCTAAAGGCAATAATAAAATCCCGTGGCGGTCCAACCAAATACTAAAGCCATGTAATATACTGATTTACTGTAGGGTATGAATACTTTTGTGGAACACATTTAATGTTATTTGTTATTTATGATTTGATATATTTTTAATAAATAATTAATTTTTATTTCAACTGCAGTAATTATTATGTATATATACACACTATTAAATAAACAAATTTTAACTTCATTACCTTTCATCTACTGTCAACTTTTGGCACCTTAATACGATTGACCCATAGGGTATGAATACTTATGGGGGTCACTGTATACTGCCTTCTAGTGCACCTAAGTAGGTAAGATTGATGAAACTTAATAAGCTAGAAATCCAGATCTGTGATTTTTGATGACGACTTTATAATGCTACATCGCATCCTTTACATATGAATCGGGTGTTTGAGCGTTTCTTCTTTCTATGTTGTGTTGTAGCACAAACGTGGCATCTTTGTGGTTTGGATCCTTGAGCAAACGGGACATTTTTCAAATATTTGAGCAACAACTTTTAATCGAAAATCCGAAAATGGTTTATTTCCAGTTACCACTTGAAATAACACATAAGCATTGTACAAAACATAAGTTCATCAAATGAAAGAACAGTTTTTTTATACCATTTTAACGATTTTCTTGCACATCCACAAAACTAATTTGCATGTCTATTTTGTCAACTGCTCCCATTTTTAAATTATAAAACGCATTGCGGCTGAAAATACAACTACCGGTTTGTCAATTTACTTTTCCAATTTTCTTGAGGTATGGTTTTGATGCAAGTTAACATGTGAACAAATGACCCCGCACAAAACAAATGGAAAGTAAGTCCCGGTCGATTTGTCTAAAAATTGATTATATGATAGTTGTCTTAGTATACAAGACAATTATCAACAACCTTCATCTCTCTATCAAGATATAGAGAGATGAAGGTTGATTATTTGCCTGTATTACTTAATATGCCTAGTGTATTTTGCAGATCATAAACTACAGAATTAGTAGTCTGCAAAAAATATTTCAATAAGAGAGTTGTAGACAATTGTTGAGAGGGATTATATTTGGAAGTCTTTTGGACTTAGGCCTACAACAGCTACATTGTTATAAAACAAAATATAAACAATCTCGGATTTCGAGGCCAAAACTGTTAATATTGATTCATTCTTTATTCGCTTACTACGTGAATAGAAGCGTAGTTTTTTTCATTAGAAACACAGGTGTATACATTCACTTCCTTATTTTATTATATCCTACATGTGAATAGTGTCAACCCTCAAGGGTGTTTTTTACAATAATTTTAACTTTTTAATTTACTGACACGTACAAAAACCCTTATAGGCAACTTTATATCCACAAGGAATTACACTTATTTCTCCAACAGATGCATTCATGGGTTTATGTATGTGCATTGCAGCACGAACTTATTGAATATACTCCAACCCCCTTTGGTCATCAGACTTGTACATGACAAAAGTACGGTGACGTTCACTACACTGCGGCCATTGAATATAGGGATGCACTGACAAAACTGTATATCCTGGTGGGGCTGTTGTAGCAAATTTCAAAATTAGAAGTGGATCTGTTTCTTGTCTGTATACTTGATCGATCACTACACTCTAGAAAAAAGAGGCCATTACATGAAAACACGTAGAACAAAGCACGCAGATGAAAGTGACATAAATACACGACACGCCATGAGCAGTAGGCAGTAGCTATTAAAACGAACTACACCTTAGCATGACCTTAGGATGACATCACCATAATGGCCTTGTCCAGTGCCATGAAGGATGAAGCGGCTAGTTGGCTGATTTCCGCTAAACCAATAGAAGAGGACTGGGCCACATTGAAATCAGAATTCCCGGCTACTTTTTGCAAAACCCTTGGATCCATTGGAACAATTTCATGAAGCTGTAAATGGCAAAAGACATAGTTCAGAAGATACTACCTTGATTGATGAAATGATAAAGTCAATGAGAACCATACTCGCTCTTTTGAAGAATATGGAGAGTGACGAAGCATTTGCGGTCCTTGTGGCTTGTTATTTTGGTTCTACAAGGGAAAGTTTCGTGAGAAGATTTCATGCTGAGCAACCAAAAGATGCTAAAGGTATGTGCGCTATGTTACAAGGGAGACTTGGTAAGTGACCAGCGCTATCTCTCCCGGTCCCATATTGGGGCGAAGCGTCAAGCACCATTTCCCAAACAAGAAAGGGTTTCCTACTTCTCGGGAAGATGTCACAGTTGTGGACGAAACGGACATCGCACCCGTCGGACTGCAACCCACGGCGAAAGTCGAGGTTGTGAAACTAAAGCTGTTAGCTGTTATACCTGTAGCAAAACCGGACCATATATTATCACCCAATTGTCCTTCTGCAAACAGAATATCAAGGCCTGATCTTCCAGAGAAGCGAGTCAGCATATGCGAAAAGCAGCCGTTGCCCGTGGGACAACTAAGGCTGATTTCTGTCCTTTCTATTTGACACAGGTTCAGATTGTTCTCTTAACAAAGAAAGTTGTGCAAGTCATTTTTAACGGTAAACGTTTCAATAATTTAACCTCATTAAAAGGCATTGGATGTAACTCTTTTTTTAAGTACTACTCAAATATTAACAATGGTAGACACTCAAGGTATTCATGTTGAGCTATCATTTTTTTTGTTGTACCTGACAATTTTTTTCTTCTCAAATTATTATTGGGAAAGATTTAATGGCACAAAATATCAGTGTCCGATACAACGCAGATGGTTTGGTACCCACCTTGCACACAATTTGCGGTATGCGAGGTTTTTGTGACAATATTGTAAACAGTAGTGCACGTCCAAGTTGAGGAAATTTGTTAGCCAGGCCACTAATCGTCAAACGACGATCAGATCGCAGTGTTTGGTCCACTTGTGAAACGATTTCATCGGTCTGGATACTGGGCCTGCCACTCCGCTCTTCGTCATGGACATTTGTTCGGCCATTTTTAAAATCACGGCACCATTGTCTAACCTTTCCTTCACTCATAACTGTAGGTCCGTAAACCAGGCATAACTCCCGATGAATTTCAGCAGCCGACGATCCTTTGCACATAAGAAACGAATCACAGAACGCACTTCACAGTTGGCGGGATCAACGATTTTCAGGCCATTGTTCTTTTGCATTCACGGAAAACAATAAGACTTCAGAATCAAAACAAATGACGCTGTAGCTTCGCAATGAGTCAGTAGATGGCGCTGCAGTAGTAAAACTGTGCTTCAAAGCGCCAATATTTATATATAAGCAAACGGCCCTAGTTTATGAACGCGCCTCGTATAAGAGCTTACGATTGGCGGAGGTACGCTTATTGAAATAGTGTGTTTATCTTGGTGAGGTGAGCGGTGGCGGACTGTTAGTTTCCGTGAATGTAAAGGGTTAATTAACATTAAATTTGGAATTACTGGAAGCAGCATATAAACAGTGTCACGTCCATTTCGAGTGTTATTTTGCTTTGAATACAAGATGGAAAGCCCAGGGGTGTCCAACCCTTCAACCCTAACAACAGTGTCTCCGACATATATATGCGGAAACTATGTCACCGCGGCACTATACTGGATCTCCGATTAATCACCTGTTTGCTTTGATATGATGGTAAAAAGAAAACAAAGTCCGACAAGCGAATTAAAATGTGAGGCAAAAGCGTAGGGTAGGTACGAACTAATTTTTGGTTATTTTTGTCAATAAATCGATAACATTACTAATAGATATTTTTAGATTTAATAGTAATTGTCAGCAATTATTGCTGATTTTCTGCTTTTACAGGTAAATACAAACAGACAATTTGAAGCAGTGAATTTTTTATCGTAAATTGTCCCCTGCTCTGAATGTAAAGGAGGGGTTTCGATAAGACCCTTTACCGGCCCCTCTGAATTTTTTTTATTTTAATATTGTGTTTATAGGGCTACACTTAAATAAATTAAACTTAAATATTCGCGCTAGTTATGTGTTTAAGGTATATGTTTGATTTACAGTTGATGAGAATGAAGAGACAAAATATTCCAATTAATATTATAATTATCGATTTTTTTGACAAACCTATCCGTGCATCCGTGGCGTCAATAAGTCCAAAATATACGTCTAATTGACGTTTTCAACAGTTTCATCTACTATTATCTTTGACGTTAGTACAACATATTCAAAGGGCTTACGTTACTTTTTGTTCGTTAAAGTTACATTTTAATAACGTTATTGTCTACCGTTGCTTTTTCTACTAATTTTAAGACGGTTGTTTTTATAAACTATAACGGTTAATAACCTATGACACGTATAATACACGTTATTAAAAAGGGTATGTGCTCATTGGGAGTGAGTATGTGTGGTTACGATTAACGATACCTACCGTTCACCAAATTTTTTGTTTCTTTAGCTTAATGTAGAGGGAAGATAAATAATAAAAACTTTTTTTACTTTGGGGGGGGTAATTTTTTGGGGAGGGTGCTTTCAAAAATTATCTACCGAAAACCCCCCTTATTTTCATCGGAGAATCATCTCTTAAATTTTTTCGGTGTTATTTAGATACACCCTGTATACAGTGACCATTAAAATTTTAGGTATACAGATGATATCTATTATGATAACAAAAAATATATCATGTAAAGGTGGATTTATATTATCCGGTCAGACACGGTGCGGGAACGTAGCTTTAGCGTTCCGATAAAAAAAGGGAGATATTTATATTATCAGCACTATTTATATCACTCGTCTTCAGACATATAGATATATTGCAAGAACACAGTGAACTTGGTTAAGAAATAATAGACGCGTATCGTGGCAGACAAATATTCTTCTCAACAACGACGGACGGTATATGCAACGTGCCTGAACGGAACCGAATCGCTAAATATAAATACTTCTACTAAGAAATACATATAATAATGTTTGTCTTGCTGGACACGTAACGTTTCCGCACCGTGTCTGACCGGATAATATAAATCCACCTTTACATGATATGTTTTTTGTTATCATAATAGAACTTTGCAGAGCGAAAAATGTAGTACGTATGTAGCTGGAATGTAGTACGCTGGCTGAAGCTCTAAAGTACTGTTTTGCACTATACTTTATACTATAAATTTGCAGTATCCAAAAGAAATTGGAGTGACATTGGAAATGCTACAACGTTTTCACCTCAAGATACATCCCGACAGTGGGACTAAAACAAAAAGCGCCTCCAAGAAAAACAGTTATTTGTTGGATGAATAAACTGAAAGATATATTTTGTTAATCCTGGAGAACTCGCGCTATGAGCATTTTTCTCACACATTTGCTATTATTGTGATATTATAAATGTAAATTGAAGGGTGGAGATGCCCCCCCACCCTCTAGCTGACTTTGGATGCGCCCTCTTTAAGATGCTCACGCATATACAATATTTAGTACGTTTGTGGTCTTATGAGCCGGTTGTCAACGAGTGCACAGGACCGTGAGAATATCTCTCATCGCGCGAGTTTTGGAGTTATAGTTTTTATTTCTCCTGTAAAGGAAGCTTTGGTAAATATATTTACAATTTTATATGCATATGTGTATAGGGTGTTACAATTAATATATTATTAATATCCTAGGATATAAGTCATGAGCAGAGGACAGAAACTGGCTGAATTAGGATGCCTCCAGTATGAAAAGATCAACTTCGTGAGAAAATAGTTACCAAAGCTAGAGGAGGCAGATATAGAAAAAGGTTTAGATAAAATGACCGATTTGACATAGAAAGTGATGAGCCCAACAAGAAAAAATAGGGAAGTCCGAAAACAATGTAGTAGATGCGGGGTTGCCGTATGCACAGAATACACATCGTTCACCTGTCCGTCATGTCCTAGCGTACATGATACAAGTGGAAACTCCGATCTTTAAATTTTCATCAATTTGTGTCTTTTGTTAATGCATTTCACGTCTTAGATTAAGCCAATAAGAAAACTAAATTTAGATGGCGATTTTTCTTTTTTTATCCAAATCTTAGTATGGTTTTGTTTAATAACGCTCCATAAATAAAAATATATGTATTTGTTTACATACACCTTTTATTAAATGATTTAATATAATTCCTTAGTTTTATTCCCACAACAAAATTTTCTATATTTCGAACAGGTATTACTGTTACGTCCAGTGAGAGAAATTCTCACGCGCGAGTGCTGGCGCAACATTTTGTAGCGAGTTCTCCAGGGTTAAATAGGTATTAACGTTAATATAGGTATATACCAGATGATGAGCTTATTATCTCCACTCTTATTATTATTATTATTATCACGCTAATTATTTACTACTTTCCACACGTGTCCTACCTAAAAGTATGTACAATTGTTACATTAGGTGCAAATACGCTAACTTTAAGGTTTTCTACAAATGGTATGTTGAACTTTAACATACCATTTATAGACAACCTAGATTTAACGTATTTTACCTAGTTAAACTTCAGATAGCAGATACTAACTCATCGTCACAGAATATGTTGTTTTTATTTTTTAATTTTTATTTTGTTAAAATGATTATATATATATTAAGATATTGCTTAAGATGGACCCATCATTTATTATTATGTTCAAAGACACTGCACTGCCAATTTTATTTTTTATTTACTATAGAAACCTACATGTATACACGGTGGAGACTTTAACTGGAATATATTCGCTAGCGGGGTGGTGAATGATTTTTCAAAAAATTCCCGAGATACGTCAACTTTTAAATGTATTTACCTACATGTTGCAAGTAATGTGAAAAATATAGCCCTTCAGGGGTGGCTGAAACCACCCTCGACATGATTTTTTCAATGCAACCCTATGGCTTGTGACCCCTCATTGTAAAGCTGGTGGAAAGAGGAATCCGACGCACTGCTCAAATTTTAATTTTAGTATGTTTGTAGGGTTGCATACAATTAAAACGTAATTTTATAGTTTAATTTATTTTTAACGCAAAACAATTTCGTACTCAAATGTGTGTTGTTTAGTTTTGGAATGTAAACCTTACTTTTCATATGTCCCCACAAAAAATTCCAAGCAATTTTTTGCCACAACTGATATTTGTTATTTTTTGCTAGTGTTTTTACACGGCCACAAAGAGTAATTTAGTTTGTATGCTGTGATCAGAGTTTGAAACGAAATATTATTTCAAATTGGTGAAAATGTCTTATTTAACTGAATCACTAAAAATCGAAATTTTGATGATGATTGGATATGGTGATAGGGCGCGAACTCAATGCGAAGTTGTTCGCTTGTTTCGAGAAACGCATCCTGACTTACCACTTAATCAAGGTACCATTAGTAAAATTGAGGCACAATATCGAGAGATGG
Organism: Aromia moschata; assembly: GCA_029963805.1. Classification (NCBI taxonomy): domain Eukaryota; kingdom Metazoa; phylum Arthropoda; class Insecta; order Coleoptera; family Cerambycidae; genus Aromia; species Aromia moschata. Next base: position 69,877 of record JAPWTK010000784.1, on the reverse strand, counting down.
CTCATTTCAGGAAAGTACCGAGTAAGAGGCAGGCTGTTGTTGATGACACGAAGTTGAATTTGTTGCTTGCTCTAGATGAAAATCCAATCACTCCAGCCCGTCAACTGGCCCGTGATAGTAATCTTAATCACAAAACAGTTTTAAAATACTTAAATATGAGAAAAACTCCCATATAAAATGCAAGCTGTTCAAGAGCTACTTGAAGATGATCCAGATCGACGAGTGGAATTTTGCGATTTATTGATGACTTGTATTGATCAAAACCAGTTATCTTTAGAGTGGATGGTTTTCTCTGACGAGGCTACTTTTACGTTAAATGGGCACGTAAATCGCCAAAATTGTCGTTACTGGGCTGAAGAGAATCCCCATTGGATGAGGGAACTTCATACTCAGCGCCCACAGAAAACTAATGTGTGGGCCGGAATAATACAAGATAGAATTGTAGGACCATTTTTCTTTTATGACACTCTTAATGGAGCAAGATACTTGCGTTTACTCCAGCACGAACTAATGCCAGTGCTATGTTCATTTATTTCCAAACCCCTTAAACCCTAACTTGACTGACGAGAGGTTATGGTTTCAGGAAGATGGGGTCCCACCACACTATGCTGCCATTGTTCATTAGTATCTGGACAGAATTTTTCCCGGTAGGTGGATTGGGAGGCGAGGTAATATTGAGTGGCCAGCAAGATCTCCAGATCTTACACCACTGGATTTATTTTTGTGGGGACATCTTAAAAGTAGGGTTTACATTCAGAAACCCAACAACATTGCAGATCTACAGGAAGGATAAGAGAGGAAATCGGAAAAAATAACACCGCAAATGTTGCATAATGTAAGGGACGAAACCTACCACAGACTGGGATGCTGCCAACAAGTGAATGGTGCACATTTTGAACAATTGTTACGTTGAAAATAAATTTAATTTTTAAATTGTTTTAATTGTATGCAACCCTACAAACATACTAAAAATTAAAATTTGATCAGTGCGTTGGATTCCACTTTCCACCAGCTTTACAATGAAGGGTCACAAGCCATAGGGTTGCATTTGAAAAAATCATGTCGAGGGTAGTTTCAGCCACCCTGAAGGGCTATATTTTTCATATTACGGAAATTTTTTGAAAAATCATTCACCACCCCGCTAGCGAATATATTCCAGTTAAAATCTCCACCGTGTATATATTTAGATTATATATTTATATACTATAGGCATATATACACAATACTTAAAAGTACCATTTGTTTTTAACTTTTTCTAGAGTTTTTGTAGTATTTAAATTTTATTTTCAAAATAAAAACCTAATGGACATAATTTTATTTATATCTTGACTAACCTTGTATGTATACAATTTATTTCCTTACCATTATCTAAGTTAAATACTATTCTTAGGTAAGTATTTATATCGAAAATTTACACTATAACATATTTACCCACAGGTAAACCAGTGACTGAAATAAAAAAGTTAGGATGAAATTGAATAAGAACTTTAATTCTAACATAATAGTGTCAAATGAAATAAAAAACACAAAATTAATTGTTCAGAATTGTTGTTTAATTAATTCTTATAATATTATGTACCTAACTACCTGTAAGTATTTAAAGCTCTACGTGTTTCTTCTTTAATTTTATATTAATTTAGGTTTTTTAACAGTAGATATGTATGCTGTATATTATTTTTTTTTTGAAAAGTTTAGGTAAGTATTATAAAACGTCAATTTTAAAGATACTGCGCGCCAAGCGAGATAAGTCCGGCGGAAAATATGTTCATGAAAATGAAAATGTGTAAATTCATGTCACACGTAGGTAACGGAACAATCGTATTATTAACAATTGAGGAGCAAGCGTTCAAAACGTATTAAATCCATTTTTAAGCAAAATGAGTTAAGCACAGGAACTGCATCTAAAGTATGAGGTTAAATTCAGTGCCACGCTCAGATTTGAGGAAATCGCATTATATCCAACGTAAAAATCCAGTTCAAAATATCACCGATTGAACAAAACGCATTAAATCCATCTTGAAATCTTCATTTGATCAAAAACGTAATAAATCCACAATACCATTATAGATAACTGCATTAGATTCGTAGTAGATCTATTAGATCTATTATGTAGTATATATATTATGAAGCATGTCTACATAGCTATTTCCAGTTACTTTTCTTTAATATGTTATTTTTTTGCTTAGTTTTGTGCAATGTTTTTTTAGAATAAATACTTGGTTTAAAACAAATCGTTCTAAATCACAAATTTCAATGACTCATGCTTAGGATAGTATTTCCAGTCACTTTGCTTCAGTGTTTGTTTTTTACATGGTTTATACAATATTTATGAGAATACATATTTCGTTTAAACAATTTGTTCTAAATTCTAAATTGACTCATGCTTAGGTTAATATTTTCCAGTTACTTTGCTTCAGTTTTTAATTTCTGATTTTTTTTTGCATTGTTTATAACATTGTCTCATGAAAATAAATATTTCATTTTTACAAAGTGTGTGTAAATCCTAAGTTGACTCAAACAAACCGTTTTAAATCCAGAGACCCAATCAATCAAAACGCATTAAATCCAAAATATATTTTGAAATTTTTGCCATACATTTGGATCAAACTTTGGGGTATACTGTCAACTTGCTAAAATTAAGCGAACGCCCCATTGTCATTCCTCTGTCCCAGGCGGGCCAGCTCACTAGGGGTTTTTGGCGATTTTCTCCAAAACAGGTTATCAGGGGATTTAATACGTTTTGAACGCTTGCTCCTCAATTGTACAACTAATACGTACAATTGTTAAGAATACGATTTTTCCGTTACTTACCACGGATGACATGAATTTACATATTTTCCACCGGACTTCTTTCCCTGGACGCGCTGTATCTAAAACATTGTAAAATTACATCTGAAATATACAAAAGATTTACATATCAAATTGATATAGCCTGAAACATTGTAAAATTGCACCTGAAATTTACAGATTTATATACCCGAATCAGAAAAATCACATTGTAATAGTACGTTTCAAATTTAAAATTACATTTGAAATTTACATATATCCATGCACGATTCTAAAAAAATCACATTTTAATGGCACATATCAAACGCAAATTACATTGAAATTTTACAAACAATTAGTAACGTACTTTACATGCCGTATGTAAATGTACATGTCATTTGTAAAATAGCAAGCCAATAATAAACTTACGTAAACGCTGTAAAACTTTTTACAGTACCCACAGAGGCAATAAATAATCAATGATAGTCACAAATTTACAAAAAATATTATCAGTGTATACTCCACCCGGTGCCCTAGGTCGCTGCTCTAATGATTTATTAGGTTCTCGTATTTCTAGCTCTCTTAAAAAATTACTATTTATATTCACAAGCACCGGCCGCGACGTAACGTTATGTAGGGCGTATGGAAGTCGTACCGAATTTGATGCGTCAACAAATACCATCACCATAAATCAGGGGTTAAATAAGGTCGATTCCCTAGGTCAGTTACATGGCTGGGATGACCGCGCGAAAATATTTTGCATGATAAGAGGACTAAGCGGTAATGCAAAAGCATGGTACAGGTATGACTGTCAAACAGAGGTGGATGGTAACTAGCAGCAGTGGAAAGAAAAATTAATCAGTGCCTTTCCATTTGTCCGAAGTATAGCACTAAAATTAAAAGATTTCGTAAATACGGAAAGACAACATTCCGACAAGACATTGTCTTTTGCAAACATTGTGATTTGCCCGATCATGTTGTTATTACGGACGTAATTATTTCAACTTTAAACAATAACTTACTTAGAGCAAGCGCTCTAAGCCGCAGGATACTAAAAGCACCGAACATTTGTTGACATTTTTAGTGGAGTCAGATTTCACAAATACCACATTACGTAAGCCCGAATCTGGCAATAGTAAACAAACTCCGAATCGACTTAGTGGAGCGCTTATTTGCTATACGTGTGGTAAAACAGGCCATAAAGCTAATAACTGTAATAAGCGGAAGCCGTCCCAGATGACGAATAAAATTATCGATACAAGTGACTATTGTAAAAAGACGGACATACGAGAGAAAAGTGTTTTAAATTAAGGTCGAATAGTGCAGTAAAAATCAATTTTATTGCTGAGGATGACAAGAAATATCATGTGAAGGCGAAAATTAATGACGAAACGGTAAAGGCTTATGTTGACTTTGGGAGTGCATGTACGATTATGAAGGAGCAAAAGGCGGAACAGCTTAGGCTTACGACAAACAAAAATAAACATATCGTACTGCAGGGATATGGCGGTGCGCTTGTCGTTGGGGAGACTAGCGCAAAAATCAAAGTAGATGACGTAGAACGCACAACTTCTATTGTAGTTGTGGAACTAATTCACAGCACCTGGATTTACTGATTGGGAGATCATTCATAAGGTATCCAGGAGCGCCTAGACATCTGCTTGAACATTATGAAAATTACTTTGCAGCAAATACTTCACAGTTAGGAAACACCAACGTGGAAATGGAAATAAAGCTTACCAGCGATGTACCTGTTTGCTACCGACCTTATCGACTCTCATTTCGTGAACGGAAGGTTGTCAGGAAAATTGTCGATGACCTTCTCAAAAACGACATTATAGAACAAAGTGTGTCCCCCATATATCAATATAAAAGAATTCCCTTTGGCCTTACCAATGCTTCGTCTGTTTTTCAAAGAGCAATCAATGAGATTTTGGGATCATTCCGTTTCTCTTTTGTACTTGTATCTAGATGATATTCTTATTATGGCAAAAACTTTGGATGAAGTCTTTGCCACTGCAGGAGTAACTCTCAATAAAAATAAAGGCTCGTTTTTACAAAACGAAGTGGAATATTTGGGAACAAGAATTAAAAATGGGGAACTTAAACCATCACTGAAGTGAGAGTAGTAAGTAGTGAGAAAGTAAAAGCTGTACAGGAGTTTCCAAAGTTAACAAGTGTTCATGATGTCGAAGATTTCTGGGATTAACCTCGTATTTTAGAAGGTATATTAGAGACTTCGCTATAAAAGCTAAACCTTTGACAAGTTTAACGAAGAAAAACACAACATGGATATGGGAGGCTGACCAGTAAAATGGGCCTCGGCGTTGTTCTTCTTCAAAGACAGCATGATGGAAATTGGAAACCCATTGCTTATAGTAGTCAGCAAACTTCAAAATGTGAAGCAAAATACCATAGTTTCGAGTTAGAAACTTTTGTGGCAGTTAGTGGTTAGTTGTAGGAAGTTTAGAAATTACCTTTATGGGAAGAAATATTCTATTGTAACTGATTGTAACTCCTTGCGTTTGTCTTGGACGAAACTTGACCTTGACCGAGAATTGGCCGATGGTGGTTGGAATTGCAGGAATATGACTTCGAAGTGATATATAGACCTGGAACCCAAATGAGACATGCAGATGCTTTAAGTAAATAGAGGTGCAGAACCGGTGAACCTAATTAAGGAATCTGATTAGGTACAGTGTGTTCAAAATGACGACGATGAGTGCAAATCGATAAAACAACAAGTACAGGACGGGACTCGTTGAGAAACTTTATGTCTTACAAGAAAATAAATTATGTCGACTCGTCAACGGTCAACCGAAAATCGTCATCCTTAAAGATGTTCGATGGAGAGTTACAAGACTGCAACATGATGAAAATGGACACCCTGGCGTATATCGAACTTTAGACGCGTTAAAAGAAAATACTGGTTTACAGACGTGAGAAAATTCGTTACCAAATAAAGGTAAACGGAGGGGACGACTGTATCCAATACCTAAGATCAATGAACCATTTCATACGGTGCATTTAGACCATAGGACCCTTTTGCAAGACATCAAGAGGCACTACATTTGTTTGGTATTTAGCAGTAACTCATATCCAACCAGCAATACATGTATTTTGTATATTATGTTAGCTTTGGTTCATATTATTGTTTTTCCGAGTATGCGCAAAGGCAGCGCCAGAGTTTCAGGATATTGTTGTAATGGCCGCGGACCCAAGGGTGTATTGGTGTTTCGCTGTTGTAAAGTAGAAAGAAATAAAGTGTTTACAGTCCACTTGCAAGACTTTATTGTCAACACATTGGAAGAAGAAATGCACGGGGTATTAATTCGCCCCAGGTGCACTAATCGGCGCGGCGTAACCATATTCAGGGTCTTCGAGTAGTAGCAGTTGGCGGGCAAAATTAAACGGCGTCCGGTAAACAGCGGTGAGCTCTATCCTTATCCTTATCTAATCCATTCCTTTTATTGCCCTAGTAACGTGATAACGTATCGTTTTTATTTGTGCCACGTTAGAGAAATAATTGTATCGTAAACGTTGAAAACTCTTGGTATCGAAACATAAACGTAAGACACAATTTATCGAAAAAAAAAATGTCGGACCTAAAACAGCTGAATTTGAAGTGGGGACAGCCAAATGGTCAATTTACACGTTTTTTTAATTTTTCCACTGGTTGCGGTGAAAATAAAATCGTAGAAATACAAATTAGATTGGAAAAAATAGAAACACTTTTAGGCGAGTTTTGTAAAGTTCAAACTCAAATCGCAATTTTAAATGAAAACGAAATAAAATCGGCTTGTTGTGAGGAATTTGAAAACATGTTTTACAATGTAGTGCCGGAAGCAAAACAAATTTTAATGAGGCATGAGATGAAGCAGTCGGTGAACATGCCACCTCAAACAATTGTTGGAATTGGTCAAAATATCGATGCATCAAATCAATCAGTCAAATTACCATCGACGAATTTAGCAAAATTTTACGGTGAATATGAAAAATGGTATCAGTTTTCGGAAACTTTCGTGTCGATGGTGCATAAAAATGTCAAACTTGATAAAGCACAAAAAATTTTATTACCTTTTAGGCTATTTAAAAGAAGAATCGGAAAAGGCTTAAGAATCTCTTGAAGTTTCGAACGAAAATTACAGCATTGCATGGGATTTATTAAAGCAAAGTTTCGAAAACAAGCCAGTCATCATTCAGAGCCACTTGAAAGCGATTGTAGATATGCAAACAGTAAGTAAAAAAATCAGTAACTCTATTAAGAAAATTACTCGACAATTTTCAAAGGCATTTTCGGGAGTTAAAATCATTAGGTGAGCCGGTACAAACTTGGGATCGAATTTTAGTATTATTACTGTCTAGAAAATATACATAAGATAGTACACCCCCTGGGGACAACCTCGCGATACAACCTTCTCCGCTGTATCACCAGCCAATCTTGCAATGACCTTGCGCTGGGAGAGCATTGAGTCAACCCACCGTACCATCGATGGCTCGGCTCCTCGCCCTCCAGCGCCTGGCACATTGATTTGAAGGAGGTATTATCAAAGGCTCCCTCGATATCAATAAACACACCCAGGGCGGACTGCTTTCGATGCAGCACCCCATCTATCCTGTTTACGAGGTGATGGAGAGCCGCATCAACAGATTTTCCGGCCTGGCATATTGAAGGGCGTGCAACGGTTGTTGCACCAAAATCCCTTCTCCTAAGGCTCTCCTCACCAGCCTTTCTAGCGCCTTCCAAGAGGAAACTACTAAGGCTTATGGGCCGAAACGATTTTGCTTGGGTGTAATCATTTTTCCCCTGATTTTGGGATGAATAAAAACCCTAACAGACCTCCAGGCAACAGGTTTGTAGCCTCGAGCCAGACAGAAGCGAAATATACGCAATAGGTGAAGTACAAGCACATCCAACCCCTTTTGCAAAAGGGCCGGGAATATGCCGTCCTCACCAGGACTTTTAAAAGGCATGAAAGACCTAGAAGAATAGCCCATCTTAGCCTTTCGTACGTGACAACTTTGAGGCCGTCCTGTAGTCCACTGTCATTGGACTATTACTGACATCCTCTGTTGCCGTTGTCCCGGTAGATCCCGGGAAATGAACTGAGAGCAAGTGTTGGAGCGTCTCTCAAGCCGAAGATGTGAATCCTCCGTCAGGGGGAGACACTGCGCCCAACTTTGCTCCCGGATCTTTAGTTAGCACCTTGTTCAGCCTGGCCGCTGAGGGCAGTTGGATGATGTCCTCACAGCTGGCCTGCCAGGTATCCCTAATGGAGTCACGAATGACCTTTTATATTCCCTCTGGGCGGATTTGTAATCCTCCCAGTGGTTGGGATTCTTTGTCCGTTTGGCTTTATTAAAAGTTTTTTGTTCGAACTAGTCCTTTGTTTTAAAGGGCAGTTGGATTCAAACGATTCGACGATGGCTGAGTTGAGGCGGTTTAACACTACCTCAACTTCCGCCTCGCTTTCATACCGGGATGGAATTCCTGTTAGCCTCCCTTTAAGGTCCTTTAAATAGAGGTCCCATTGGGTAGCCCTAGGATTCCTATATCCGTTTTCGATGAGTTGGATGGATTAATCCAGCTCAAAGAAGATGTGTATGTGGTCGCATAAGGATACTTCCAAAGACACTCTCCAAGACACAACCTGAGAGAATGGCTCTGTGGAACAGAGCGTCAGATCTATAACCGACTGCCTCTCAGGTGTGAAATAGGTGGGTACCGATCCCCTGTTGGCAATTTGCATACCACTCAGTGTGAGGATCTCGAGCAGCCTGACTCGGCCTGACTTCCTTATTCCCCCACATAGTGTGGTGAGAGTTGGAGTCGCAGCCAACAAGCAACGGCAGCCCAATTCCCTCACAGTACCTTATAAGGTCCGAAAGCTCTCTTCGAGGGCTTTCCGTGTTTCTTGGGAAGTATGCTGAGCAAATCGCTACTTCCTGTTTGGGTGTTTCCCTTGGCTATAGCTAGTTTAATCACTGCTAGGTATCTTGTACATAGTTCTGGCATCGGAAAACACATTTTGCACCTTTAACTAATATGCATGCTTTGGGTTCTTTAGCTGAGGGACAGTCATATACCGTTCCCCCTGCTCTACCCAAACCCCTAACCTTACCGTGGTATACCTATAACAGGATACAGGATATATTAATTACACTACCCTGCAAAATTTTGAAAAATTTGTACCCCTGGACAGTGAATAGTTGTTTCAGAAGTAATTTTTGAAAACAAATATAGGCTCAGAATATAGGCTCTACGACGTCAGGTTTTTGAGATATCCTAACGTAAATGTGCAAAAAACACTGTTTGAGCAATTCTGAGCCCGGATTTGTTTTCAGCGGAAAAATTACTTCGGAAACTATTCATTGTCCAGGGCAAAATCTTGCAGGATACTGTTATTTAGGAAATAGTACCTACAATAATTTTAAATACTTACCATTGAAATAATACTATCGAAATATCTAACAGATATATTAATATACTTCTTATCTATTTTAATATCAGTCAGTGAAATTACAATTTTACTTGTACAATTTTTTAAATTTTGACTTAAAAGTAGTAACAGAAGAGCAGTTGATAATAGAAACAAGCAGTGAGTTAAAACTTTTAATAATGAAATGACTATCAAATAGAACATAATCATATTGTGGTATAAAGTCAGTTAGGACCAGTTCCAATTCATAATAATAATAATAATAAATCACACCACAGAAATTGACATTCTCCCTCTAATAGTCATTACGACTGTGCAGAGGGAAAATACACATGGAAAAGATGTAGGACACACAACCAAACCCTGTGACAGGTGCCAATTGCCGGATTCGAACCCGCGCAGATAATAGCTCTCGGAGTAATCGCCATCGTCTCACTTAGCCATTAGCCATTAGGCGGCCTATACAGTGATATCTACGGTTCGGAATGTTTGTCTTCGCGCGTGTTAAACTGCATGAGACTATCCTGCGCCAGCGGGCCCCGGCACGTTATGTTATCAGGCAAGGGTAATGCCGTAGGTAGCGGGCAAGAAATACACCCATAAGCAATACAGTTTATACAGTATAGTAAAATACGGTTTATACTTTCATTATCATAGTTTTATAGTGCCGACCAGGCAGTATGGCACATATTTCCGGACCCTGCTGATCCCAGACACAAAGTTTTACTTTTCGATCATTTCGTGCCAAGGACGTGCATACTCAGCAAAACCTAAAATTCGAACGAGATCGACATAACATAATCGCCCATAGCCGACGCAAAGAATATACATAGGTCCGTTTGTTAATAAATTGTTGCTAAAATTCATACATATATATACGGCAAAACGTAGACTCGCATTTCAGTCATCATCACAATTATTAAGTATATGTATGTACATACATACAGTCCGCGATTGTTGGTGAAAATTACGATTTTCATAATCAAAGTGATAATTTTTGTTGCCACTATTTGCAACATTTTTAAAGACAAATATTATATACAGTCCAAGCCAAGCGAAGCGGGGGTTAGCCGGTGGCTGCTGGGGGAGCCGGAGGTGGCCGGGGTGGCCCTCCACCAGGACGGGGGTTCCAGCTGCGGTGTTCGGATGAATATGCCTACGCCGATGACACGGATCAGCAGGTGTCAATGAATTTGTCCTGAACTCACCACCGGGTTATGAAATAGTTGGGAAAAGTGTACAGAGACCTCAAGTTTAAAGTGTCATTTTTGTATTTAGATTTCGACCAGTTAAATAGGGTGTACAAAAAATCATTCTTGGTTGTACAAAAATGTTCAAAATTTGTACAAAATTCTCATGTGGTCTTTGTTTGATTTCGAAAAAAATGGTACTCAATGTTGAGGGAGCCTAGTATATTACGTAATGAGAGTTGTAAAAAGCAAATTACGCACAAGTGGAAGACGTTAGGCACGAAGCCGCGTAGCGGCCATTGCGTAACTCCACACTGTGTAACTGCTTTATTACTCGAGTATTATACTATACTTGCTTACCTAAGCCCAATATTGCACTTGACATTATTTTACTAAAGTGGACTATTACACTTACCTTTAAATGTGTCTATTAACTCTGGTAGATTCCAAAGTTGCAGCCATTTTACCATGTCATCCATATTTAATCTATATCTTCAGTGGATGACGCTACACAGGTCTAACACTACTCTTTTTCCACTGAGTATATTCTCTGTAGCCTTTATGGAAACAAATCACGCAAAATCACTTTGATCGTGGTGTCCATAAAGGATACAGAGAATATACACCAACTTGCCACCTATTTGAGTGCGGTTATTGCGCTGTTAACGGTTTAACACACACTAAATTTAAACGCCAAAAAGTCGCCAGACCCAATCTGTACACTCATGTGTAACTCAAATGGATATTGAATAACGACGGAATAATAATAATAGGACTTTATTGTTTTTGAGAAAATACATTTACAATAAATCATATTAAAGTGATGGCGAAATATAACATAGTATCATCAACATGTATATATCATAGTACATCAATATGTATATATTGATGCACTGTAAGCTGTGACTTTCGTTAAGTTCATTGGGCGACCTGACTTCCACCCTTATTAAACACAATTTACCTTTTAAAATTATAGTACATATTAAGGGAGGCTTTCCAACATTACCGTCAAAAGAGGGGTAATATATATTTTCGTTTTATTTGTTTTATATATAGTCCAGTGTAAGATACGATATAATTTCCTTAGTGTTCTATAATTTGACACATACAGCGTACAGAGCGTACGCCAAACGCTGGAAGTCACTACGTTGTTTTAATAAGTTTATTATATATTGTACGAACCAATGAAATTTCGTCTCATTTAATAATATTATATAATAATATTAACTATAATATTATATAATAATATTAACATCTAATATTTACTATTTTGAAAGGTTAATATAAATCGCCAAAATTTGATTGGTTCCACAGAAGATAAATAAATATTAAAAGCTTAAATAGTTTGTAAATAAAGAGTTGTAGTTGTACATACGAATGTGACTGCCGTAAAAAACGACTTTAAGAGGTATTGCCCTGCTGGAAGTGAACTTTCTAACATTCGAATAAGGAGGGTTCCTAATATAAATGAAATAATCGTTGAGTATTTAGTTCATTGTTACTGTATTGACGTAGCTCGTCGAAGGAGACGCAGTTTTTTTTTTTTTTTTTTTTGAAAATCATTACCCGAGTTGTAGCATTTCAGGGTATACAAACGAGCGCTCAATTTTGTTATTATAGATATGAAATTTAATTATATTTACTTTATTTTTTAAATTATTATCTTAGTATTTCACGAATCAGTTTAAAAATTTTTGTTTTATTTATTTATAACCTCTTCAATTTGCACAACATGAATTAAAACTTTGTAGACAATAAGACAGTATACAGCATATAAAGATGATAATTTTTTAATTTATTATTTAATATTATTTAAGAATAAATGACTCCTCCCTTTCTTTTAAGTATTTAAATATGAATCAAAATTTCACTAATTTATGACTTTATAAAATAGGAACTAAATAGTGTTAAAATTAATGTGGCGAAAAGTGAAGCGGTTATAAATAAAAAAAATCTCCAAAAAAATCGTGAAATCGTTAGAAAATAATTTCAAACTCGTGTTCAGTACCCTTGAAAATGGTTTAGAAAATTTTGGAAACGGTAAAATATATAAGATATCGAAAAAAGTTTAAAACAAAAGTTTTAGTGTTTTTCAGTGTCTGTTAGGCAGAAAAAAAATTATGCAGTTATACCTTGCATTTTTCCGAGGCGAAATGCTCACAGGTTTATTGTTACCTACAGGTCACTGCGAGCCACAGGGCGTGCGAGGATATAACCTACGTACGCCATAACATGAATGAATATAAGCCTCAAAACAGTGTCGTGGGGGAAATCGGAGTTTGCCCCGGCGGTTACGTAGTGCAATATTATAAATATTGCCTATGCTACCGTCGCTCATGACAAAAGGACATGTTTTGTCGGCGTCTGAGCAACAATTTCTGGAAAATCGATTCGACAATTTATACTACTATCGTCCCGGATATGTAGCGGCGTCACCGAACTACACCAACCTGTCATATTGTGATGATACCGATATGACGTGCGAAAAAGGGCAAACTTTCAACGACGCCAGGACGAGATATATCACTATATAAAGTAAGTAAAAACGTACTTTAGCATTCCTATACATGCAAATTTATTAACAGACTTTTTTGCTCTTGTCTTGTTTCAAAATGTTGAGAATATCTTATTATCTTCCCTGTATATTGGGAACTGGTGCATAACATAACATTTGCTTGGATTTTTAAAATAAGACAACACAACAGTTCCGATATTCAAAATTCTCAAAATTCAAGATCTCGACGACAACAGCTAATTGTAGGGATATGGAAAGATACAAAATATGTTCTGCATTTTTATTCACTTTCCACCTACAAACTGGAAAATCTCTAAGTTGTAACAGTTAAAAAAGGTGATAGACAACCAATGGCGGCCGGTGGAATTTTTACATGCTTGTTTTGTATGCTCAATCGCCTTGTATGTGTCTAATTCAGTATTTTAGGGTGAAATGATCAATTTGGAAAAATAGTGTAAAATCACTCTAATACAGAGGTTTATAAATGTAGAGTCAGCAACCATGTATTTATTTATTTTTAATTAGAACACCCTCTGTATTGTTTTTTTCTCAATACAATTATATAAAATTCTTCGCGGATATCTTTAACAGCTTTCGAGGTATGTATTTGTATCCAAAGCTCTAATATGTACCATGTGGTTCCTTTAATTATTTTCTAACGAATATTTAAATACAAGTTTATCGAAGATCCTCTGTGTATGTATGTACTGAAACTTTGGATGCAAATATCTCGAAAAACAGTTAAAAGTTAAAAATACCTTCAAAGACTTTCTTATCATTATATTGAGAAAAATATTAGATAGTAGATTTTATTTTTAGAAAAACATACAGGGTGTTTCATTAAAAAAAAGATCACAGGTTGCTGACCCTCTACTTCTAAACCCTCTACAGAATTAATGACACTTTTAAATAATTAAACACAAATAAACTATTCTCATTTTTTTTACATATTCTATATTAAATTTTAACGAAGATAAAGGGGGTCCATTCTAGATCAATCACCCTGTACATATTATGTTGTTTTAGCCCATGTTAATAGAAACTAGATAATTCACTCCCTAAATTTAGATCACTTTTCCGTGTAGAAATTATTGATAATTAAATATTGTTTATTGATAATTGATATTGATTCTTAAATCAAAATTATATTATTAGATAAAATCAAAATCAAATTATAGAAAATTATAATATAGAAATTATTTAAATATCTAAATTCTAGGTATTATAGAAATTATATAAATATAGCATCATAGAATATTTTGTTTTGCCGACAGTCTGTGAACACCAGTGTTGGCAAACCTAATCTGAAATTTATGCTTATAATTAAAATCATACCGGTGAGCAGCCCACAAACGGTTTAGAAAACTTAAGTAGCGACATAACTATATTTACCATTAGGGTAAGTCAGGGTAATATGGTAAATCGGGTGAAATGGTGAATTACTCTATTTCTTCTACCGGCACACAGATGTCTCTTGTAAGTCTGAATGGCGACAGTTTATGATCATATGTTCAGCGAGCATTTGTTAAAAACCAGCAACAAATAAGTACAACAAATAATTTGTACAAAACTAGTTCCAATGCTCAATAATTTTGTACCAAGGTTTAATATGTCCGTATAAAACTGTATTAAACGGTATGTATAAAACATATAATACATATTTTAATACTGGGTATTATACTACGTATTTTACAGTTTTACACGGTACGTATACAATGATTTATACGGTTTTTTTCGGTATTATATCAATTTCAGAGGTTTTTTATTTTTATGCAGTTGGCATGAATTAACCTCTAATGTCGGGTTTTGACATTAGGCTGTGCTGTCATTTACCATATGTTTTGTTAACTGTGGTGTTGTCTTGTCCACGTTTTGTTTATATGTGTTTTGTTGAGAAGAAATGGGATAATGGGGCGACCACAAAAGTATAAAGATACGGTTTCCAAGTTTTTTTTACTCTTCAAGCCAGAAAAAGGGGGAAACTACAGTGTTATGCGTGCGTATTTTGCAATGCAAGCTATACTTACAATGTAGTGAGAATGGTACAACATTTGGTGAAGTGTAAACATACAACGGAATCATTTCGCAAGGAAAATCAATATATTGCAAAACTCTTCAACCGCTCTAAACCTAAACATACAGCTTCAGCAGCTTCTTCGTCTTCATGTCAACATTGTCAACAACTTCCTACTGAAAATCTTGAGTTCCACGAATCCCAATGTGAGTTTGATATTGCTAATACAGCTAATACTAGTACTACATAAGTAGATGCGGACTTCAATGCCAATATTGCCAATGCATCATCTATGTCAACACCGTCAACATAGGCCAGTCAATAGAGCTTTTTGACATGACACGACGATACCTGAAATCCGACTACGGGATACTTTTAAGTTCAGTCCTTATATGCAAACGTATATGAATTGGACTAGGAAATAGTTGCACATTTTTTTAATAACAGATTATTAAAAAAAAAGTGTTTTTTTGTTTTTTGCTTATAGAAGAAAAGCTATTGAAACAATTACATCGCATCCAATAGGAGAATTTGTAGAGAATTCAAAAAACCTTTAATATAAAAAAAATCAAGTCAATCGGTACATTTTTTCGCTGAAAAAAACTCGGAAAAACGCAAAAAAATATATTTTCTTAATAAATTCGTAATTCTAGTATTTTTGCATTAGAAGAGTCAATCTTGTGGGAAAATGTAAGTAATATCACGAAGAATGAGTGTGCAAAAACTGGATTATGTCCGACGAATAGTTTTTGCACAATAGTCGAATAAAGTTTTTTACATCGTATTTTGAATATTCCATAACACGTCGAGCGATAGATTAAATAACATTTTCTCGATGGTTTCGCAAACTATAGAGTGTAAACTACAATTCGTCCATTTACTTTGTTTCATTTAAATGCCATTCAATTGGTGTAAAACGTCTCTGAACACCGCGCAAAATGTTTGGCGGCGCGCTGACAGCCGAGCGTGGTATAGGTGGCGGGGGAGCGAGGGGAGCGGCGGCAGCGACCAGCAAATTTCGCGCGGTGTTCAGAGGCGTTTTACACCAATTTAATGGCATTTAAATGAAACAAAGTAAATGGACGAATTGTAGTTTACACTCTGTAAGTTTCCGAATTCGTCGAGAAAATGTTATTAATATATCGCTCGACGTGTTATGGAATATTCAAAACGAAAAAACTTTACTCGACTATTGTGCAAAAACTATTCGTCGGTTAACTAGTTTTGCACACTATTCTTCGTGATAGTACCTACATTTTCCCACAAGATTGACTCTTCTAATACAAAAAACTCGAATTACGAATTTATTAAGAAAAGGTATTTTTTTGCGTTTTTTCCGAGTTTTCTAGGAAAATGACCGATTGGCTTGATTTTTTTTTTTCATTTTAAAGGTTTTTGAATTATCTACAACTTTCCTATTGGATGCGTGTGATTGCTTCAATAGCTTTTTCTTTTTATATACAAAAAACTGAAAAAAAAACATTTTTTTTTCACTAATTTGTTATTAAAAAAAAGTGCAACTATTTCCTAGTACAATTTATATACGTTTTCATCTAAGGACTGAACTTAAAAATATCCCGTAGTCGGATTTCAGGTATCAATCGTATCATTGACTGGCGTAACACCTATACCGAGAGCTTCGAGCCGCTCGAGCTCGAGATTGTCACTAAAATCAGCATCCTTATTTCCTTTTATCGATATGATGGATATACAAGAACAAGTAAGTAATAAAATAAATCCATATTGCATATTTAACATATCTACAGGGTGTTCTGTTTCTGTTACAAAATGGTTACAATCAACACAACAGAAACTGCACTAACGCACGGTTTACCTTTTTTTTATAGCAATAATAGCAATAGCCAATACTGCCAATAGCACACACATTTCATATTACTATAGCTATAGGTATAGGTATTGGTATTACGTTTACGTATTACTGAGACTGACAGTTTACTGTTTACAATTTAAGGATGAAATTTGTAGTTTACTTGCAAGAGCCTGTTGTGAAACGGGGACACCAATAAGCTTTACGGAAAATGTGTATTGGCAAGAGGTTTTTAATAAATTAAGGCCCAGCTTCAAACTGCCAACGCGGCATCAGTTGTCTACGCCGCTTCTTAAAGCAGAATATGAACGGATTCATATAATGGTACAGGAAAAAATTGCTGCAGCTCCATTTTTATCTTTACAGTGAGATGGATGGACCAACATAAGGTAAGAGTTTTTTTTCATATATGTATTATTATATTCAACTTGGTACTTGGTGATATTGTGATGATGAAACGGTTACTATTTGGATATTATGATTATTTAAATAAAATAGTATTAATATTATTACAGTGTACTGTTAATGTCTGATTTTTTGTATTTTATTTCAGACGTGAACCGATAGTAGATGTAGTGTTGACAACACCAGAACCAGTAATTTTTAAAATTATTGATACAGGTACAAATAGACACACTGGGAAATATATGGCTACCATTATTAAATATACATTTGAAGAAGTTGGGAGTAGATAAAATAATTTCAGTTGTAACTGATAATGCTTCCAACATGAAGCGAGCTTGGGAAACAGTTAAAGAAGCATATCCAAATAAGCCAATATCATTTTACGGGTGTGCAGCCCATATTCTTAATCTTCTTATTCATGATATTATGAAATTAAAAACATTTAATGAGATACAAGTTACTGCAAAATGTATAGTAAAAGGTATAAGAAACTCACATATTTTGAATTCGTTGTTCAATACATTTCAACAACATTTCAAAAAAACATTCAAGACTACATTTTGCCTGATTCTACTTCTACCACAGCATCAAGTGCATCAACAAAAATGGCAGTAAAACTACCTGTGACCACCCGCTGGGGATCTATTGTACATTGTTAAAGAGTTTGTTAGACAATAAACATACCTTGCAAAGAATTGCAATTTCAAACGAAGGTTCAACCATTTTAGACAAACAGATAATTTCGAAACCACTAGATAACGAAATATTTTGGTGCAGAATAAATTTAGTTCACAATTTGCTTAAACCAATAACTAAGTGGATTACTATATTAGAATCGGAGGCATGATATCTACCTTGTTATGGAAGCATTTTTGAACTTGAAACGCTGTTTAAATACAGCTTGCCTCGTTCGCCAGGAACTAAATCAGAGGAAAATGAAATAATGAATTGTCTGAAAACCCGAAATGCTATGGCACTAACTGATATTCATCGTGCAGCTCATTTTCTCGATCCTCGAGCTAAAGGAAAATTACTCAGTGAAGTGGAAAGTATAGACGCAGTGGTTTATTGCCAATCTTTCAAAGAACTTACAACTTTGTGATGTTATTTCAGATGTAGCTCTTTATAGAAGCAACGAAGGTTTATGTTCAAAACCTTTTGTATGGGATAGTTTAAAACCGCGAACTGATGGAACTAAAATAAATGAAATAACTTGGTGGAAAGGTATTTGTGGCTCTTCTGGACTAGCGAAAGTTGCAGTTGCGATACTTCAGTGTCCTCCTACGTCTGCTTCTACTGAAAGATCTTTTCTACATACGGACTAGTCCATACTGCTAAGAGAAATAGACTAACAAATATGACAGCATCAAAACTCGTTTTTATTAAACATAATTTAAAACTTCAAGTAGAAACAAAAATGAGAAATGTAAATGATAGGAGGTAAGAGGAAAATAATGACAGTAACAAGGTTAAGGACGGTAATGTTAAGGATAAGGGCAATATAAGTCGCAATGTCTAATATACAGAAGAAGATATTGAAGATAACGAAGAAATGACTGATACTGACACTAGTGAGAGTGAGATAGATATACAATATGATGATACTGAAAATGAAGATAAGGCAAATGAAATGGAAATGGATAATGATGAAGATGAAGAGGAAAAAGAAGTGGAAGCTTTCTGAGATTTAACTATTAAAAAAATACATATTTAGTTTTACAGTTTTACTTACATTTATTTACTTGCATTTTTTTCCTAAAATGAAAGAGTAAAACCGTTTAATACCATAAATTACCGTATCATACACCAGTTCGTAAAAAAACTGTTTAATACCGTAAAGTATCGTATTATACATCGGTTTAAAACAATTTTTTAATACGTATTTTTACATCACTAGAGGCATCTCCCTACCATAAAGGAGAAATGCAGCACTTTTAGGTGCGGAAAGATGCCGTATTTTTAACACTTTTATTACATTTTTCAGATTAACTATGCCAAGAAAATACATTCGTAAGCCATCGAATAAACCAAGAGCTTCCTATACAGAGGAGCAATTAACTATTGCGATAGAAAAAGTTCAGTCTGGGAAAATCTCAAACGTGAGTGCGAAAGAAGATACGGCGTTCCTGCGCACACAAT
The DNA here is from genome assembly GCA_029963805.1 of Aromia moschata. Lineage (NCBI taxonomy): Eukaryota > Metazoa > Arthropoda > Insecta > Coleoptera > Cerambycidae > Aromia > Aromia moschata. Next base: position 50,580 of record JAPWTK010000784.1, on the reverse strand, counting down.
TGATAGGAGAAATTAAATATGGAAAAAGTTGGAAAAGGACCACTAGGGCCGGAAGGTATTTTAGTTTTTGAGATATTTACAAAATCCTACAGAGTTTGCTATTTTAGGGGTGCTTGGCAAAAGAATGAAAGAAGATTAGTTGCCCATATCAAAAATTTGTGTGCAGCTGGATTTGCGCCTTATATGAACGCAGTGAGATCTATGGCAGTGGATCTATTTTCATTTGCAGAAAAGATTAAGATTATGCATACGTTTTCGAAAAAAGATCAAAAAGCTGGCAAGCAATGGCTAAGATCTTTTCTGGAGAGGAATCCAGATCTTTCCATTCGACAGGCAGAAGGACTTTCTTTAGCAAGAGCCAAAGGAATCAATCAAGAAGTAGGGTTTTTTTTTTTAACTTTTAACGAAGATTCTAAAAGAAAATAATGTGATAGATCGACCAGCGAATATTTTCAATATGGATGAAGCAGGAATTCAAATTATAAATAAGCCAGCTAAGGTTTTGGCTCCCAAAGGTGCAAAGGATGTACATGTCTTGACATCTCGTGTACCCGGTGAAAATGTAACCGTAATAGGATGTTGCAACGCTGAGGGGATGTTCCTTCCACCTGCACTCAATTTTAAAAGCGGTTAATAAAAAACAAGAATTTTGGTTGCCGATTGTTTGCCGATTGAAAGCCGATGGTTTACCTGCTGGATGATCTCTTCTAATGAACAAAAAATAATCGTTCATAAACTCCGAGATTTTTGTACTGGCTTAAAGAACATTTTATTCCAAGAAAACCAGCAGGTAAAACATTACTTATTATGGATGGACATTCATCTCACTGTTCAGATGTTGAAATGCTGGAACTGGCTGACCGAAATGATTTAATCTTATTGTGTTTGCCAAGCCACTGTACTCAAGCAATGCAGCAATTAGACAAATCATTTTTCGGTCCTCTTAAGACCTATTGGAATCAAGAAGCCAAAACATGGATGCTTAATCATCCCAGCCGAAATCTGTCGAGATATCAGGTAGGTGGAATTTTTGGGAAAAGCGTGGATTCTGCTACCGCTGCAAATGCCACTTCTGGATTTAGAGGCATTGGCATATATCCGCTTGGTCAAAATGCAATTCCTGATCATTTCTATGCAATATCCAATATAGAAACAGCAGGAAGCAGACCATAATGCTGAACATATTCTTCCCTCTGATGAAACAGAAGAGAACTCAGATGAAATACCAATACTTGAACCTGTACCTCAGAGGAACAAATCTCCAGATCGCCAATCTGCATCTCAACCCATTTTGACTTAGAATAATTTCCAATTCAACGACTAAATGAAAACCAAACCCCACTAAAAAGGAATGATTCTCTGGACGCCCAGCCAAGTACCTCAAAGGATTCAGATGAGGAAATAACACCCAGTAAATTTTTAAAAGAAATACGGCCTATTACAAAATTCCATTATCATTCGGCAAACGAAAACATTCGGCTGCTGAGCTAACTTCTCCTGGAAGTATTTTTAGAAAATAAATATAAATCAGAGATAAATAAATCCAAGGCAAAAAACAAAAATAATATCAGAGAAAAAGTAGAAAAATTTAAGAAACAAAAAAACAAAAAAGTGTACATTTGAAAGCGATGACGAAATTGCGTTATCTGAATTAAAGAAACAAAGGAACGCTGAACCAATAAAACCAAAAAAGACTGATAACAAATATTTTTGTGTAGAATGCTTTGAAGAGTACAGTAAAACTTCAAAAACAGTGGATTGGATTTATTGCATAGATGTAACAACTGGCTGCACGAGACATGTACCTTGTATCTAAACACCTGTAATCCATGCAAACGTGACGAATTCAAAGGAAATGTACGGCATCTCTATAATTGCTACGGCATCTCTATAATTAACATTGGGCATCTCTCCGTAGGGCAATAGGCATCTCCCATACCCAGGGGGAGAGTTGCCAGTAAAAGTTTTTTTTTTTAATTTTTTTAGTGTAGTAGAATATTTCTAATATTGTTTAAAAGGCCAGTATTTCGATGGATCTATTTTGAAATACAAATTTTTTGTTCATTTAATTTTTTGCAATTTTTTCCAAAAAAAGTGTGGCATCTATCCCTACTTTACCCTATCTTCTTTTCTTTTTAATATTTCGTCGAATAAGTCGAAGCTTTCCCAAAAACTTCTTTACATATTGTATTTTAATATTCAACAATTATTTATTAGAAATTCGAAACTTCCTCACTCAACTTTTTACGATTGTATGACAAAACTCAGAATTCGTAGTAGTACACATTTGAAAATTCACCGATCAACTAATAATTGCCGGAGAATAATTGGGTGGGCTTGTTGTTTAGGTCTTTAGTTACGCTATAAGCAGAAAAAAATTTCAGAAAGTTACATCAATAATTGTCTGAGACATAGCGAGTATAACATCAAAAAATCTAAAATTCATTTTCTCAATTTTCCACTAAAATGCCGTTTTTTTAGTGTTCCCCCAATTTTATCGAAAAATAATTTCGGATTCGTATTCAGAGACCTCGAAAGCAAAAAAGTGGTTTTAGCGACTAGTACTTCCGTGGTCACTGGAAGGTCCATTTAGGGGTGAATCTCGCTCGCCTATTATACCTCTGATGAGAATGAACCACAAGACTGCAGAATAGGTTTATCCAATGTTTTAAATGAAACCACAAAAGGAACTATGCTTGTACAATACTACAATAAATAACTAAAATTTCAAGAAGAACAAAGGGTTGCCCTAATTGACCTAATAGCCATATTTTTGAAGAAAATGATGTCATTTTCTAAAAATGAAAATATTTTTGTATTCTTAATTTTTAAGAATGTTACTTCTTTGCGAATTTAATTTTTCACTTATATGAGTGTATTTGTTTAATATCCTGCCATCCTTTGTTAATTTTATTAAATCACACCTCTAAATGATTGAATCTATAATTTTATTTTGGAATTTTATCGATCCGGAAAGAGAGGTAGAATTTACAACACATTTTGTAACCTAAAAACCTCATTTAAATCTGCAATTTATAGACATGTTTTGAATGAAAAACCCAAAAAACAATCCACAAAAATTATAGAAAGAGGAAGAGTTTTAGGTACGTAAAACATAATTTTTGGCCTAATTTATCTCGCCTACACTTTTTGGTAGTGTGTATTCGTAAGAATACAAACTACAGGTGAGTATTCTTACAGATATTATTACAGAGATATTATTACAGAGTACACAATACAGGTGTGTATTCGTAAGAATACGCACTACCTAAGGCTAAACCACTATTTCAAAGTGGCTTAGCCAGAAATTTATTTTGGGGTTTTTTAGTGATTTGTGTCGTAAATGGCTTAAAACCAAAAAATATCAATAATAGGGGTTTTGCAGGATTTTCAATAGTAGATATATATTTTACCTAATTTTAATATCAGTAATCCTTAATTTGGTTGCATTTCATTTTCTGGGTTGTTTCGGGGGGAGGGCTGAGGCTGGGCCTCCCCCTGATGAATACGCCACTGATATTTAGTTTCAAAATGTATATCAAATTTATTTTATTTAACTCTGTTTGTAGAGCCTGAAGATGGCGCTGACACCCGTGGCGGCTCGTGGGTGTGTTACATGAGTGGGCACAGGGTGTGTCAGTAGGATTACTCATTAGCTGCCAATGGCGCCACAGGCGAAAATTTTTAAAATTTTCAAGGTCATGCGTTTTACTGACACTTCAGAATTTCAATGAAAAATTCTTTTATACAAAAATATAGACTTTCACAAGAATAATTTTTGGGCTTTTTTGAAATAATATTTAATCACGAATATTGAGGGCATAAATATTTGTATATTAAAATAATGGGTCGCAACATGTGAAAAAAAATTTATATAGGTATCTTACCGTTATTTGTAGAGGAAATCAGCTCGCCTGATCTTATTGTTAACAAAAATTTAATACAATTAATTATTTGGTTTAAAATATGTCTGTTTTTAGACACATTTTAATTGTTACGTCTTATATTTTCACGATAAGCACTATCAAGCTGTTGCCTTATGTCTACCTTTCCCAACACACTAAAATCTAAGATGTTATGTAAATGTTTTTCATTGTAGCTAGCTGTGTAGCTATGTTTCTTAGCTCGTTCATTTAAATGTTTTAAATCACTCACCCCTTCTTGAGTCCATGCACTTCGGTTGCCACCCATCACTAAATAAATAAAACAAAACAGTTTGTTTCTTTTAGGACACCCACATAACGACTTAAATCTGTCGTAGACACTACTATTAAAATTTCGTGAATAATTTCACGATTTTCCTACGTTTGTTTTGGAAATAATAAAATCGGGTATCGGCCTTCCTAACCGTTTAATTTCCGTTCGGATCTCGTATGTAATACCTTTATTAGTCAATAAAAAGTCCACCAAATTCATTTTGAAACGTTTCACAATCAAATACAGTAAAAACACACTTCTCAGCGAAGAAAATAAACAAAAATGGTCACTCAACAAGTGTGACCCATTCAGCTGATTTTCGATCGATTTAGCGACGATCGATTTTGCAGACACAAGAGTGTCTGCAATCGTTCGCCAAACTTTACCAGTCACCGAAAAAGCCCGATTAAAAACGAGGGCTGGTAAATTGTGTGCCCACGCGCGCGAGATGAGAGAAATACGGTGGCTCGGAGAGAATACGGAGAGAGTACGGTGGCTAGGTGCTCGATCGATAGTCTGTCATATATATGTGATAAAAATCATTATTTGTGGTATAAAAGGAATAATAATTAGAATATGAATAGTTTGTCGTATAACATTAATTGATATTATTGTAACAGTAATTTATAGTAAATTAACACAAAAGAAATATTTTCTATTGAAATTTGGGCTGGGCACGTGCCCCTGTGCTCTTTATCACCAGCCGCCACTGGCTGGCACATATCTAAGGGCATTAAAATTTGATAATTTAACTTCGGAAGAGTTCGGTTGTACTTGAAAGGCTTGCAGTCAGTATCGTCTCACAGATATAAAAAGTCTTAATACAACTGCTGCTATCATGGAAAAATGGCTATTTTATAAAAACCCATCTGGTTTTAGATTAGTAAGTATACCTGTATTACTGCTCTGTTATATCAATAGGTTTCTGACAAAACATCGCAAGCGACAAATTTGCTGAAAATCGAATTTTTTATCCAGATTGTTACTTACGATAAATAATCTACAGCTGATTCTAAATAAAAATTATGGTCATCTTTAACGTAAGTGGTCGAGAACATCATCGTAAGCACCAGTTCTAATGCCAACCAACTCCCAATATTGCCATATTATATCGTAAACGCCAGTATGTTATCGACAGATAATCGTAAGCGCCATAAAATCATGTCGGTTACGATTTTGTTTCTGTCGCTTACGATAATATTTTACTCCCACTTGACGAAACAACAATGTGAAAACCAAGTGCATTTAGATTGTTACGTTAGTACCCGCTATGCATTGAACAGTATCAGTTGTTTACTTAACCTAAAAAGTGTGTGTTGCGAATTGGTCAAACAAATTATTGATTAAAACGATTTAGTGATTTTTTACAGCAGTGGTAAATCATTACTTTTGGTAAGTTGTGCATTCTGTAATTTGAATTTTTCGTTATTGTTCTTTTTTCATTAAAGATGGCTTTTTCAAGAGGATCAATGGCAATTAATAGTCAAAATGAAAATTTTTTGGAAAATAGAGTGACTAATAAGTTGGTTAATAATATTTTAGTTTCGGAGACTATTAATAATAGTCCAGTAAACTGTTCCGAAGTTATTACTAAACAAGGCGAAAATGATCAGAATATACCTACTATTTTAACGGCAGAAAACCAGTGTGAGGTATTAAGCGTAATTAATGATGATTAATTCGCTAAGAATCAAAATCCATTATACGTATCACTGTTTGACGTCGACAATATTCCAATAGTTCTTGCTGATGATGGATATTATAATGAAATGGTAATAGAAGTACTAGCAGAAGTAAATTTGAATAATTATGATTTGATGGATGAAAATTTAAGTTCAAATAAGATAGAAACCAATCTCGGCGAAAATAATAAAGTGAGTCCGCAAAATAAACTGGTTAATTATTCATCTAGTTCAGAATCTGAAAATCATGCAAATAAAAATGCCCCAAAGAGTAAGAAATTGAAAAGATTCGACTCTGATTATTCATTTCATGACGAAAAAGATTCCGATTTTTTTTATTCGAGATTCAGATTCAGAAAAATAAATGAGATAGCTTCAAGTACCGTTGGAGAGTGGTTTAAAAACACATAAAAAAAGTGTCAAAGAAGAACATTAAGAAAATTGAAAGGATATTAGGTAGTACAAGATCAGTTCAAGAAAAATCCCTGCAAAAATAAGCGTTGTCAGAATACGTGTGCAAGAAAATTTACAGAACAACAACGCCACGATATTTTTGAATACTACTCAGTTTAGGCACTCATCAACGACAGAGAGATTGGCTTTTATCATGCATTAAAGAAGGAGAAGTCAGGCGAAGACGAGTGAATACGGAAAATATTAAAAATCGAACGTTCAAATACCGTAAACCGGGGCTACTTTGACACCTCGGGGTAGCGCCGCGGTATTTTTTTGTATATATCGGCGATAGTAAACGGCGTAAACTTGAAACAGAGTAAGGTTTCTTTTGTTACAGATCCAACTAACTAGTTACACCATGAGGACCTACCAAAAAATCCCTGGCAGTCGGCCATATGCCAACTATACTAGAGAAAATTTAGAAACAGCAGTGGCGGCCATTCGAAGCGGTATGACCAAAAAAACTAGCTGCTCAAACCTACAGGATACCACGCAGCACTCTAGTCAATAGATGCCTTGGAAGGCACAAGAAGTCTGTTGGACATCCGACACTCCTTAGTAAAGAAGAAGAGCAGTTAATTTCGAGAACGTTGGGAATTGTGGCTGAATGGGGATTTCCTCTAACAAAGGCAGATATAAGAGCTGTAATTAAAAAATACCTCGACAAAAAGGGTATTGTGATCCCTATATTTAAAGAGAACAACCCTGGAGATGATATGGTTAATGCATTCATCCAACGAAACAATGTATCGGTTAGAATAGCCTCCAATATCAAAAAGATCCCGTTCATCAGTGGACCAAGAAGATGTTTTGAAGTTTTTTGCCCTGCATTATTAGATTCCAATGGGGATCACATATACAATTATGATGAAACGAACATCACTGACGACCCTGGTGCTAGAAAGGTTATTATCCCACGAAACGCCAAAAGGGTGGAACGTGTCCAAAACCATTCCAGGACGGCCATTAGCATAATGGTATGCGGAAGCGCCAGTGGAGTCTTGTTGTCATCCATGGTGGTATATAAGGCTAATAATATTTATGAAAACTGGTGTAACGGAGGCCCACCAGGAACTGTTTACGAAAAATAATACAAGTGGCTGGTTTGACTCTAACTTGTTTGAGATATGGTTTAAAGAAATTTTACTTCTACATGTCCTAAGAACAAGAGAACCTGGAAAACGAGTGATCCTTGTAGGAGACAACTTAGCCAGCCATTTTGCTCCAAGTGTCGTACAGGCAGCACAAGAAATTGACATATGTATATATGTGACCATTTCCTGTAAATGCGACACACTTAATGCAACCATTGGATGTATCGGTATTCGGGCCAATGAAAAAGAAATGGCGATCAATTCTCGAAACATGGCGAAAAGAAAGTCGATCTCCTGGGTCAATTCCAAAAGAACAGTTTCCCATATTACTCAACAGACTTTGGTTGCATATTAGTGACACAGTGTCGCAAAATTTGATTTCAGGTTTTCGCACCACCGGCTTATATCCATGTAATCCACAAGAGGTTTTAAGAAAACTTCCCGATGCTGCTGTACAGGAAGAACAAATTGGGAGAACATTGGATGCAAGTTTAGTAGAGTTACTAAAAGAACACCGAGGAGTTGCAAGTCCTGAGAAAAAGAAAAGAAAAGGGTAAAGAAAATAGAGGCAGGACAAAATGTTGCAGCCATAATCTCCTCAGAAGTGGACGGAGCGCCATGAATAATGTCGGTAATGTCAACCATGATACTACGCAACCATCCACATCTAAAGAAAATCCGACGAGCCAGAAAAAATAAAGCAAAGTTGGGTGTTAAAAGATAAAGAAAATCTCCCGCCAAGAAAATCGTCGCGAAAAAAGATTATTCAAGCAAATGCGGCATATGTAAGTGTTTGTGGGAAAAGTACAGGCATCCGGTTGAATGGATAAAATGCTACCATGCCAGAAATGGATTTGTGGTATGTGCAATAACGATAGTAAGGATCCCTATTTTATTTGTGCTACATGTGAAGACAGTTCAGATGAAGATCCCTACCACACAGACGAAGATGACGAATATCTGCCTGATAATGTTAAACTGAAGCCCTAGTGCCTTAACTTTTAGTGCCATAATAATTAGTATTAGTGGGTTTTCATTTATAGTTAATCCAGTTTATCTTCAGTTGAAATGTATTTTGTTTTTTGTTTTTTTTTTTGCTAAAAATAAATATTTTACTGGTTTTGTTCAAGTCTGTAGTTTATTTTCGCGTTTTTCATAAAATCTTTTATTGACAACATATTTATCTGTCTTTTTTTATCCAGGTATTATTTATCTGGGGTTTCTTTGTCACTATAACGACGTTTAAAGTGTTTTAGGCGTATTTAACAGTTGGTGATAAAGTAGCCCCAACCCTGGGGTTGCTTTGTCACCATAAATATTTTTTTTCCTAGACCGCTTATTATAAAAATATTTTCATAGTTCATAGTTGTAGGGAATGGTTACGTCGGTTTACTCATAAATTTTTTGACACCAAAATTCCAAAGAATGTCGGAGTTATAAGTAAAAATATGCTCAAAACGTGTCAAAGTAGCCCAGGTTTACGGTCCTCCATTACGTGGAATGGAGAAGGAAACGAAGTTTGTTAGCAGTTTATTTTGAAAACACTTTGCATCTCGCAAATGAGTTTGAGGTATACAAAGAATAATGCATGTCGAGATGGAATATTCGCAAAAACTGATCAAAGAGGCAAACATGACCCACCCCATAAAACAAGCATTGAAGATAACAATTGTGTTAATGAGTTTATAAAAAAAATGCCGGCAGTTCCGTCTCACTATTGCAGAGCGAGTACGAGAAAAAAAATACTTACCGAGCGATCTTTCCTATATAGAATTTTTGTTAGAGATCAATTGGAGTTCCATAAAATAAAAACTAAAAGTGTCCTTGAAAGTATTCAGACATATTTTTAATAACGACTTCAATATCAGCTTTCATCTCCCAGAAAAAAGATAAATGCACTAATGCACTGAAAAAATTTTCAAAAAAAACGAGCTCCCTGGGATCTCAGTAACGCTCTGTGGAATATTTGCAGTAAATTTGTTTTCATAATCTAGAAACAAATATAAGGAGAGGTTTTTCGATTTGTTACAAAATATTTTTTTTTTCAAAAGTTATGGTCATTTTAATTTTTGGGAAACAAAATGTTCCTATAAAATTAAAATTAAAAATGGCCATAAAAAATTGAAAAAAAAAATATTTTGTAACAAATCGAAAAACGTCTCCTTATATTTGTTTCTAGATTATGAAAAAAAAATTGACTGCAAATATTCCACAGAGCGTTATTGAGATCCCAGGGAGTGCTCCGGGTTTTTTGAAATTTTGTTCGCAAACTTTGTTGACGGATTTTTCACTATAAATCCTTTCTGTAAGAGGTGTATAGTCATCACCTAAAAAGTGAAGGTGGGTCCCATGCGTCGTTTTCAAGATATGGCTAACTGAAATATCACCAACCGCCACTGCTACTAGGGATTTAGTGTTAACAAGGTATGTGCAAGTATTAAGTACGTCTTATTAGCTATTAGCCTGTGACAATATTGTTGAATATTACTTGATCTACTTTTAGATATAAGCCGATTAATTTGGGCGATTAAATAGGGCTTTTAACCTCGGGCAAAAGTTCCATAAATGGAACTTTTTGCCCCATACCTAAAATCCATCATATTATAATGAGACATATATTTTTTCTTAGAATTAGACCTAGACGCCATTGATGTGGAAGAAGCTTCCATCGATAAGATTTTTTAAAAAATCACGACAATTACATTTTTTTGTTCAATGATGATGGAAATGACGTTACTTTTGAAACAGAAAACAATGAAATAACACAATCTGCATCTAACATGTTGATTGAAGAAGTCCCTGCAGATACACCATCAAAAATTCTCTTTGAAGTAACCTGGTTCCTCAAATACCTTGTGGTACATCGAAATACAAACAATCGGCCAAAATTTTAATACACGACGTGACCATCGTTAAACCTGGAACGAGCGTGGCAAATCGCAGAAAGTGGCAAAGAAGAAAGAGGAGCGTGTGAAAAGAATGAAAGATACGAGGCGCGTTCATAAAGTAAGGGCCGTTTGGTCACAGAAAAAATGTACTCATAAGAAACAAATTTTATTGTCATATTTAGTTAGGTACAATCTTACTTTACTTCTCTACATAATCACCGTTCACTTCTAAGCATTTTTTCGTACCGCCGCACCAGCTTCTTTAACCCCTCTGCATAGAAACTTGCCGCCTGAGAGTTGAACCAGTTGACAACGGCGTTTTTGAGTCCCTCTTCGGTTTCAAAACGTTGTCCACCGAGCCACTGTTTAAAATGCAAGAAGAGGAAGTAGTCGCTAGGTGCAAGGTCGGGACTGTACGGTGGGTGGTCAAAAGTTCCCAACGAAAATCTTGAATTTTCTCATTGGTTTTGGCAGCAGTGTGAGGACGCGCGTTATCGTGGAGGAGGATTATGCCAGATGACAGTTTCCCGCGGCGTTTGTTTTGGATCGCACGTCTCCAATTTTTTGAGCGTTTCGCAGTACACGTCAGCTGTAATTGTTGTCCCACGTTCCATGAAATCAACCAAAAGAACACCGTCTTTGTCCCAAAAAACTGTAGCCATCAATTTTCGACTTGTGTACTGAGTTTGCTTAAACTTTTTTCGGTTTTGGTGAAGATGAGTGTCGCCACTGCATCGATTGCAGTTTTGTTTCTGGGTTGGCGTAGGATACCCACGTCTCGTCCCCAGTAACAATGTGAGAAAACAAATCATCTCCATCTTGTTGATAACGGGCCAAAAATTTTCGTCCACTAGACATTCTTTGCTCTTTGTGGTGGTCGGTGAGCATTTTTGGTACCCACCTTGCACACAATTTGCGGTATGCGAGGTTTTCTGTGACAATATTGTAAACAGTAGTGCGTCCAAGTTGAGGAAATTTGTTAGCCAGGCCACTAATCGTCAATCGACGATCAGATCGCAGTGTTTGGTCCACTTGTGAGACGATTTCATCGGTCTGCATACTGGGCCTGCCACTCCGCTCTTCGTCATGGACATTTGTTCGGCCATTTTTAAAATCACGGCACCATTGTCTAACCTTTCCTTCACTCATAACTGTAGGTCCGTAAACCAGGCATAACTCCCGATGAATTTCAGCAGCCAACGATCCTTTTGCACATAAGAAACGAATCACAGAACGCACTTCACAGTTGGCGGGATCAACGATTTTCGCGGCCATTGTTCTTTGCATTCACGGACAACAATACGACTTCAGAATCAAAACAAATGACGCTGTAGCTTCGCAATGTGTCAGTAGATGGCGCTGCAGTAGTAAAACTGTGCTTCGAAGAGCCAATATTTATATATAATCAAACGGCCCTTAGTTTATGAACGCGCCTCGTAATACCACGAAGACTGATGGCAGCGCAAAATCACTGGAGTGCAAATGTTTCGAATGTGAGGAAGATTATTACAAAACTGCGGCCACAGTCGATTGGATTCAATGTATTAGCTGTGACAACTGGCTTCATCAAACCTGCACCATGTATGGTGACCGATGTAACCAATGTGGAAGAGATCACAAAAGGAAGCTTGTTGGAGTCAAGAGGAAGATATCCGTTTGAGTGTGTGTTTTTTAGTCCAGAATTTATATGTTTTGTTTTGTTTTCAAGTGAAAGTACCAAAGAATATGTTTTTTATTTATACATCTTTCGCAAATTTTATTTTTGTATTGTTCTACAAATAAAGTTTAATTAAAAACGTTTCCATTACTTTCTTATGTGATAACGAAAAAGAGCAGTACATTGCGACTTGAGGCGTAAAAAATCTGGTAAGAAAAACTACACAGTGCACAATATAACTATAAATTATGTAATATTCCCTACTATAATTCTACAGAAAAATAATTCCCTTAGTATCTATCCCCATTTTACCTTATAAGGGTTTATAGACAAAAATGACCTTTAGCCCCACCATACCCTACCTATTTACCGATAGCATTTTTATTTAAAAGGTAATAAAATGAGAACTTACAAAAGGAAACGTGAAAGAGGAAAATCATCGGTAGAGACTTTCCGTACTGCTACAAAAGAAGTCCTGGAAAATGGAAGATCTGTCAGAAATCGAGAACCTCTCAGAATCGGTCGCGGAAGACTATTCTATAAATTTCATGACGCTGCATAGATATTGCAAAAAACTTGAAAATAAAGGTGAGGCATATTTTTTGCATTTATGATCAATGTTCGTTTCTACACCTATACAGAGTTTGTTAAAATTCGTTAAATTATAAATAAATCGTTGTTGGAGTGTTTGAGTTGTCAAAAAAGTAATATTAATTATTTTTTTCAGAACCAGATCCTACGGTCGGCTATAAAAGAAATCGACAAACTTTTTTCTGATGCACTGGAAGCTGAACTCGCAAACTATTTAAAAACTAAACTATTTTGGTTTATCGACTAAAGAAGTCTGAAGATCAGCCTTTGAATTTGCCATTAAAAATAAAATTCCAGTTCGTCAAGCGTGGCAAGAAAATTCAATGGCTACTGCCGACTGGTTATCCGCATTTCTAAAGCGTAATCCAATGTTACCTCTACGTACACCTGAAGCCACTAGTCTAGCAGAGCAACAAGCTGTAATCGGGAAAATGTTAACAAATTTTTTCTCTTCGCGAGGAAGTCATGGATCGGTACAACGCCGACGAAACTGGTATCACTACCGTTCAAAGACCTGACAAAATTGTGGCTAAAAAAGGTGTAAAGCAAGTAAGATCTGTGACCTCTGCTGAAAGAGGTTCTTTGGTTACCCTAGCTGTAGCAGTAAGTGCCAATGGGAATATGGTTCCTCCCATATTTGTCTCTCCGCGTAAGAATTACAGGAGCCATTTCATTGCAAGCGGCCCACCTGGGTATATTGGAACAGCAAATTAGTCGGGCTGGATGGTACAGAAGGATTTTGTTATATTCCTTGTACATTTTATAAAGCACACTAGGTGCACTAGAGAACGGCCAGTTTTATTAATATTGGACAACCACGACTCACATCTTTCTATCAAGGGCATAGAATTGTGCCGAGATAATGGTGTTGTAATGTTATTTCTTCCACCGCATTGTTCCCATAAACTTCAGCCTCTAGACAGGTCTGTCTACGGTCCACTAAAAAAATATGTGAACACTTTGTGCGATTCATGGTTGAGAAACAGGGAAAACCATGTCAATATATAACATTCCCGGTATAGTGCGAGATGCTTTATCATTAGCTGCAACCCCGAAAAATATCCAGTCCGGGTTTCGAGTTTCTGGAATTTATCCAATTAACAGAAATATTTTTAATGACGATGAGTTTCTTACAAGCGCTGTGACAAATCGCCCTACCCCACTGAACAATCAAGACACAGATGAATCCCATATAAATTCTAACAATGTAAATCCACTGGAAGAAGTAGAAACCATACCAATGTCACGAATTTCACCTGATCTATCTATTGATCAACAATCTAATAAGGTCCCAACTACTTCAGAGAGTGGTTGTTCAACTGATACGTTGTATTATAGCCCTTCAGATATACGCCCATTTTCACAAGCCGCACCACGCAAAGCGAATTTTAGAGGTCGCAAACGTCGTAAAGCTGCAATTTTAACAGACACACCTAACAAAAATGAGTTGGAAGAGGAACAAAAAAAAAAACGTGATGCAAAAAAAATAAACAGGATATAAAAGTCAGAGTTTTGTGTAAAAGTCCACAAAAAGTATTGAACTAGAAGAGTCAAGTGATGAGGACGATGCATTTTGCTTAGCGTGCACTGAACAATTTTCGAAATCGAAACCAGGCGAAGACTGGGTAAAATACACCAAGAGCTATCCATGGGCACATGATAAGTGTGTGGACGCCGGCTTGTACTTTGTTTCTCAAAATTGTTACTCAGATGATGGTGTGTAGGATTGTAACAAGGAACCCCAGCCATGTAACAACCAACCCCGTTTCGGGGTCAATTGTAACAGTTGACAGTAACAGCAGAAAATTTCTGTTTTTTATATTTGTGTTTGATATTAAAGAATATTTTTTTATTTGTATAGCGCTAAGTATAAACTATATGCTAGCACTAAAGATTTTCCTAAAAGTTTCAATAAACAGCAATAAAAAATTCGTAAGTAAACATTGTAATAACCAACCCCGGTCTCCCCTACTCCTACTTGAGGAATTAGAAAATATTAGAAAATTACAGTTAGAAAAATCTGGAACTAAAAAGGAATTGACAATTGACAGAAATGAAACCGCTGCAAAGAAGTTGCAGATAGAAAGTGCAGCAGTAAAGTCTCAAATAAGAAAGAAAAATGTTATAAGACGAAAAAAGAAGAGATTTACCGATAGCTCTTCGTCTGAGTCTGACATGGAGTTGTATAAGGATACCCGAAGCAAGTTTATGGCTTATTCTTCTGATTCAGATATTAATCAGAATCTGATTAATAGATAGATAGAAATAGAAAGAATTAAGAAGAATCTGATAATGATACAATCTAATTAAACTTTTGGGTAATTTAAAATTGTATCTTTTAATATGTCTTGTGTGTATCTTTTAATATGTAATGTGTCACTCAATGTGTTCTGTTTTTGCAGATGATGAACGAATTGTTTATGGTGATTATGTGCTCGTAAGGTTCCCTATAAAGAAGAATGTTTTGCACTGTGTTGGTCAAGTAACGGAACTAACCAAAAACAATGAATATGCAGTGAAATTTTAAGACACTCATAGAGTCGTTTTCATTTTCCATTAGTCGAAGATGTCGCCACGGTTTCTAGAAATGATATACAGTCAAAGTTACCTAAACCTATTTCAACTAAAGGAACTTCACGTCTATCTGGGTTCTTAACATTTAATGTTAATTTTAATAACTTGAATAAAATTACATGTATAATTACTGTACTGTAAAGGAACTGCACGCCCATCTGGCTCTTTAACATTTAATGTTAATTTTGATCACTTAAAAATTAAATATAATTACATTTTGAAGTACTATAATTTTTATTTCTCTAGGTCCGAATGTACCCCACGCATGTCCATAACTGCCCCACCATGGAGCACATTCGGACAAATGCAAATTTTTTCTAAAAAAACATTTACAATACAAATACGCATGTTTATTAAAAAATAACAACAACATTAGTTGCATACTGTATTATGTAATGTACTAGCACATATTTGAAATTTTGAAAAAAAAGTGTCCGAAGCTGTCCCACTCTACCCTAGTCACGTTTGTCATTTTATAAAAAAAAATGGTTAAATTAACTGAACGAGAACGAATTGAAATTCTTTGCATGATCGGATTTGGAGACAGGATGCGCACCCAAAAAGAAGTAGTTGAATTGTTCAATGACACTCATCCTGATCGGCATCCCATTAGCTAAAGCATGGTAAACAATATTGAGTCTAAATACCGTAACTTTGGGCATGTTCGTGATCTTCCTAAATCTGGTCGACCTTCAAAATCAGAAGAGGATCAACTTAATGTTTTGTTGGCAATACAGGAAAATCATCACTCAATACTTAACCAATTGGCTTCTGATTTCAATATGGCAGCGTCCACAGTTCACAAAATTATGAAAAAAGCAAAGTAATATCCTTATAAGGTATGCCTTGTTCATGAGCTATCTGAAGACAACTTTGATCGGCGAAATCAATTCTGCGAGCAAATGCAAGAGCTATGCACTAATGATAATAATTTCGTAACAAACGTATTTTTTTCTGACGAGGCTACATTTATTTTGAACGGTCATGTCAAGAGGCAAAACTGCTGTTATTGGGATGATGGACTATCACACTCAACGTCCTAAGAAAGTCAATGTGTGGTGCGGCATAGGACGGAAGAATTCTGGGTCCCTATTTCTTTGACATGAACCTTACTGGTGCAAGCTATTTGCACTTACTTCGAGACGACCTTATTCCTGAACTAATAACTTTATATCCAGATATAGAGGAACTTGATCGTCCGAGAAATTACATTTTCTTTCAACAAGATGGTGCATCTCCCCATTACACAGCACCTGTCCGTGCTTATTTAGATGAGGTGTTCCGAATCGTTGGATAGGAGAAGGTCGATTGAGTGGCCAGCCAGATTGCCAGATTTGACACCCCTAGATTACTTCTTGTGGGGATACTTAAAAAGCAAAGTATACGTTACTAGACCGGAGAATTTAGAAGATTTAAAAGCAAGAATTCGAGATACATTGTATACCTCCTGAAGTTATTGACAATGTTCAAAAATAATTTATTAATCGTCTTGGCTACTGTCAGGTAGCCAACGGTGCACAATTTGATCATTTAATTTAGTTGATTTTTTACATAATCATTATCATTAAATTTAGTATTTTGAAATTTAAAATCGTTTTTCTTCATTTTTTTTAACCTATATACTCACGCTAATGTAATCGTACCATAATTTTTGACGATGTGTAAGTAGAATGACACGCTCTTTCAAATGGCGTGGTCGAAATTAGGGGTTGTCTTTTAAAAAAATTGTCGATGACGTCATATCTCGAACAAAGATGACGTCAAAAAAATGGGTCGTATGTCAAAAAGTGTCTTTGTTTAAAACAAAATCGACGTATCAGAGGATTTTTTCGAAAAACCCTCAATTTCAGAAATAATGAATTTATTCGTTACTTCGCTACTAAGCACTGCATAAACATTCATGGTAAAATTTAGTTTCCTAAATAACCCTTACTTCAGCAAACCTAGTTGTTATTTAAATATTAGCAACTTCTTTAGAATTAATTTGACGTTTAAAACTGCAGCTCGATGCTTGACAAAATGGTAGGAATTTTTTTTGGAAGTAATATTCATTACAGTGAATATAATTTTTATGTTTATTTAGGATAGAGGAAACAATACTAGTTCTAATTCTGATAACAAAATGACATTTGTTTCTTCAACCTCTGTGGCTACAAGTACACGTGGAGGGGGCTATTCCCAAGCGTCAGCATCAGCAAAGACGGGAGCATTTTTTTACGAAACGGAAGTTACATAGCTATTTTGTGGCTCAAATTTTACTTCAAATTCACGTACACTCTGCTACCTAAATATTTTTGTGTTCTATTTTATTTACACACATCATACAAACAATTTTAAATTTATCAAACTGCTTATTTATTTGTCAATCATCAAGATAAATGATTTTTTTTTTTCATTTCTCAATTTAAATTTTGTATTCTACATATTTTAATATATTTTAAAGAGTAAGGTTAAGGCACTGATAAAAAAAATTGTAGAAAAATACTTTTATGAATTGTTATGCTAAATGGTGTTTTATTTATTTTTTCAATATATTAAGGTGAAAATAATTTTTGAAAAACACATACATAAAATATTGTGTGTCATTTTAATATGACTCATTTCCGTAAAGATAACCAGCATACGAAAAGCAGAAACTTTAAAATAGTCCAAGATTGACCTCTATTTTTCCGAGAAAATATATTTGCCCAGGAAAAACATTAAAATTAAAAAATAACTTGAAATTTTCATACAGTTGGGTTAAGATATGTTTTCTAATATGAAAAGAAAAAATCGGAAAATTTGTATTAGTCGAGTTGAAAAATAATAAAAAAGTATTATTTTTGCCCCTAACCCCCTTACGGCATCGGGGGTCATATTTGGCACACATTCTATTTGCTGCTCTTTCTACAAACACTTTTTCTCTTTAAATTTTTTCTCAATTTTGATAAATAATGGCCTTTATTAAGGTTTGAAAATTTGACTCTCATAAAAAACTCATAATTCTGTGAATATTTTAAATACACTTTTTGAAAATCTGCAAATTTATATTTGCCTAATATATTTTTAGCATATAAAACATGGCGATACTACTTCCGGTATTCCCGGAAGTGACCTCATTGTCATTTTTTTTAAATGACACCCTGTATATTTTTTTCGATATTTCCACTAAGTGTAAAATTTCCTTTCCGATGATGTATCACAAGTCGATATTTCCCCCTCAACAAACCCCTAAAAATTTAATTCTTCCTCGGATAAGATGTATTGCAATTAAATTATCGAATGTGCCGTGGAAAGTAAATAAATGGATTGTAATAATATTAACAAACAATACAAAAATTTAAAAACCACCTGCCTATAAATATTATTGACGACCATCTTGCTCAATACACACTTTGCATCTCCTTCTTTCTGCATTCACCCCATTTAGAATATAATATTATGGGGTATTTGCCGACAAGCATTGATAATTCTCTTCCTTACAATTTACACATTTTCCCGATCGTGATAAATAAACAATATCTTGAAGATAACCCCATAACCAAAAGTCCAATGGGGCAATGTCTGGCGAACGTGCGGGCCATCGAATTGGTCCAGATGTTCCTATCCACTTTCTGCCAAATTTGACTTGTGTGAAGTTGGCGCCGCTTTTTTTAAAAGCGATCAATTTTCATGAGTTCCCGGTAGAAAAGGAATAGTCCTAGAGTTCTGGCACGAAAATAGCAATAGTTCCGCTGTATTAGGCTCAAGAAATGAAAAAAACGATTTGAGGGCGCTAACTTCACGCAGCGCTGTTTTTTTCGCAAAAAAAGGAGTTCTGAGGGTTTTTATTTGTAGAAAAAGAAGGGTTCTGGAGTTCCCGAAAGTTTTAAGAATAGATCCGGTGTTTTTTGGAAATTATTAGAGTAATTTAAAACAATATATGAGCATGGTCATGTATTATCACCCTTTCATCCCGTATTTAAAGCGATTTCGACTGCGATGGTTGAGTTTGGTACCGGCATGAACTTCAAACACGTATATACGACATACAACAAAAGAAAATCGTCATGATTTACTAAAGTTCGTCATAAACACATTTTTACCTCATGCTCGCGACGAAAGTAATAACAATAGCGATGTTGATTTTAGTCTTAGTGAAGGAAAATAAATGTTCTTCCTCGTCAATGACAAATGGCGTATCGAAAAATATTAAACTATTAATATCATCCGAAAAATGGGCAAGTGTAAAGTAACACCGGTGTCAAAGATACGTGATCTTTGTCACTGGTTTTACTGGGAAACCATTATATTTACGATGAGGAAAGTGGACAAATTTATTTGCGGAAAAAATATATGAACAACATAAAATTCCATGTGCGTTTTCTTTCAAGTGCGCTAAAGTCAACGCTAGCAGCAATGCTAAATATTATGTTAAATTCGATGGAACATGTAATGTATGCGGTTGAAAGCTAGTTGGATTTGTCCTTAATCAGCCGGCAGTAACGCATGACATTATATTTGATTGCCGTTTGACAGGATTTTTACCTGATTTCGTCCATTCACGTAAACGTCATCTACGTGGGGATAGAAGAAGGCAAGTCGCTCGTGACTTAGTAGATACTCCGAAAGCCTACTGCTATTGGGCGCAATGAGCAAGTAGATATTAATATGTCTTTTTGCGATGAAATTGCACCGACTATTCCGAAACCAAATGTGTTGAGAAAAGCCAAACAAGAAGAGATTGATAGACAACAGGGATTAACGACTACCGATACAATAAGGTTCTATTCATGCAATTGGTGCAGATCCTTTTTTTTTGTATGTACTGGTTGCCTGATCAGAGCAGTCTGCATAAAGCTTGTCACAAAAGTGGAAAATTAGTTTACGATTCGGCCGATGCTACTGGTGGCATATCATTTAAAATACTCCTTCCATTTGAAAATATTAAAACGTATAAAGAAGTATTATATTGGTATTGATAAAAATGGGGGGGGGAGAGTATATGTCCACGAAATATGTAACTCAAGTTGACAACATTATTCGCGGTACGACGGAGATAATGGAACCGACGGAAAATAACGAAAAAATTGACGAAGAGGAAGATTTTAAAATTGAATCAATTTTATATACTGTTATAATTCAACACATTATTAACAGTTATAATCAGTTTTAACGTATGTTGATACAATTTGTAAAGTGACTATCTTCTATAAAGTTATAAGCAATGGATATTCAAAAACAAACTAGCAGTGGACGGCAGAGAAGAAATACAAAGCAAAAAAAGGATATCAGGATAAATAATTTTTAGTTTAAATAAGTACTAATTAAAAAATTTCTCGTTTTAGCTGTCCTGCAAATACTATTTTTTTCCTGTAAAAGTATTTGTTATGAAAGAAGACTAGATTTATTTAAAAAGTTTTACGATGAAACTGCCAATATTCAAGGTACCTACCTTATGAACTTGATTAGTTTCCAGTCAAAAGACGACGCCATGGAAAGTATAATGATCCGTCGGAAAGTCATCGTCAATAGCGTACACAGTTACAGGTGGAACAGGTCAAATGATAAAAGAGTTTGTAAATCAACGTTTATGAACATTTTTTCAATATCCAAAATGAGGCTAGAAACAATAATAAGAAAAAATGTACCCAATTCTTTTTTTCTCGCTGACATAAACCCCTTGCAAGTCAAAATCGCTCTGTTTGTCAATATTTTTTCATAACAAAATTAAGTACTTGAATATAAATAAGTAAGTCAACTGAATATAAATAAATTACTAATTAAGTACTTGAATAAAAATGATGATATATTACGGAGGCATAAAATTGATATACATAGTTTAAAAGCAAAGTGATTTCGCTTTCATTTTTGTGACCTAACTGGGGGTAACCCCCTGAGGAAGGTCAGCCTGGTTTATTGGTATAAATAGATAGCAATACAGAACTTTCATATCCACAGTCTTTGTGATATGATAGAAACCATGTATCACAAAAACTATTGAAATTAAAATTCTGAAATTTTGATACGTTTTATTTAACTAATATATTTCGGGTCTTTTGAGACTTCCACTTATACCGGAAGTATATGTCAATTGCGTATTTTAGATAGATCACCTGTTTATTATTGCATATTTGGGTTCTATAGGGATTCTAAAGATATTTCGTGTGATGTCCTATACAATATTTTCCGAGATGTTTATAGCATTTTCGATATTGCAACGTATTTTTGTATATTCGTTTTACGAGTACACAAGGCGTTTCCAAATAAAGTAATGATATCAGTGAATCTGGATGCCAAAATAAGTCAATTAAACTAACCATTCCTTAGCCCAATGTTGCATACCTGTTGAGATGCAGAGACTAAAAAACGCAATAATATATTAAGTTAATATTTGATATGGCTACTCTCATGGTGGCAGATACTATTTGTTGTAAAACTATTGGGTGTAAAACACTCATTTGGTTTACAGAGTTTGGCGCCACAGTTAACACTGAATATGATAATTGTTCCGGAAATTTTAATGTCGGGCACGCTTCGGATTCTATTTATAGAAATTTCGATATATCTACATATTTAAACTGTAATATTTTAATAACTTGAATTGTTTCATTTTTTTTATTTTCGAGATTAATGCATATTAATTAAACTACAACCATCCCTCTTGGTTTAGGTTGTAAGCTTGATTTATTTGAACTATCATGGGATGCTATGGAATAAACCTTTGTGATCAAATTATACTTTATAATTGCTAATACGATTTTAGATTCTTTTGTATTTCAAGAGGGGTGTTTATTGGCATCATTTATGCTACTTTATTCGAAACACCATGTATATCTTATTTCACTATTTTTTTTACTGGGTGCTCGCAAAAAATTGAAATCTTAATTTAAAAATGTATAAATGTTTTTTGGTAGGAAATGATTTTTGGTATTTCGGTATATTTTTGTTTTTTAGGTAGGATCCTCCTATTTTTCTAACGGATTTTTAGTAAGCTCTTAAAATAAAAGTAACTTTCTATTAACTTGTCTTTGTTTATGTTCAATCGCTTTCATTTTTATTTTCAAATAAAGTTTTTCTCTGGACCAGATCTCTAGACTAGACCAGCGATCCACTTAGCGGTCGCCATTTTTTTCTCGTCATATTTATTTGTGCTAGATGAGGCCGCCGTATTTTTGACAAGTTTCAAAAATCACTTTCGACAACACCTAATGCCGCCATAAGCTTCATTATTTTTAAAACATTCTGAAATTATGCCTAATGCGAAAGCATCTAATGCACAGTCTGCGAAACCGTCCGTTTCTCCAATTTCCGATATCAATATACTAATAACATGATCCTCCTTTTTCTTTCCGAAATAAAACACCAAACCACAGATGAGCGATGCAACAAACTTGAGCGAGCAGTACTTACACAAAGCAAATACTGTAGTACTGACACAACACATTTAAAAAGTCCCGACTCTGTGGCAAATATACGGATTTGTTTACCTACGGGGTTATGTACATATACATACATGTTATATAAGAATATAACACCCAGTATAATCAAATAAGCAACTATGTTGCATTGATAACATTCGAGGTTGAGATAAGCTCATATTACTCTTATCTTGAAACGTTATACAATTTTAGCTACACGTCTTATTTCAACGCTGAAACAAAGGCCCTTTGTCTGTTAATGCAAGAACTGCCAATCTGTAAGATTACGATAAACGTCTCCAAGAAATCTATTGAAAAGATCAGCATTTAGGAAGTTATAAAAAAGGCTTAACCTTGCATCAACAAACGCCTGTACTGATAGTTTAATTCTGAAGTCAGAGCAGTTTAGAAAAGTCGTGAGACGCGTTCGTTCGTTAGCCAGTTAGTGCTATTCGGCAACGGCTCACTCTCGGTCAAAATTAAACAATTGTAATTTGAATCAAAAATTGTAAATCTAAAATAAAAAGTGTAACAAGAAAAAAAATTGTTTTTAAAAATTCTTTATATCGAAAATCGATATAACATACATATACACTTTGTATATGTATGTATTTGTTATACAGTAAAATGCTTTATGTCAAGCGTCATATATTATGTCAAATATACTATAGCGTGACATTTATAAAACAAATTATTACTTTTAGGCGGCCACGCTTGTGTTTAGAGGTTTTTTCGCAGACTGCTAATCACAACCTAAACATATAATATGTTACACGATTTAGTTTTAAGTTTTTCATTGGTTTCCAGCAATTTTTATCAAAAATTGTTAATTGTCTGGAATATAACAAAAAATAGTGCGTTTTTTACGACAGTACTCAATGCACTGTACACTAACGAGCATTTTAATTGTGATGTTTGTGTATATATTTATACAAACTTGATATTATTTTGTTTATTTTTTGTTAAAGCGCGTCTATTCTTGTAAAAGACCAATCTTACCCCGCACTCAGTAATGTTATCGGTTTTTTCTCGTTCTCCCGTTTCCACGAGATATGGGTTACGACGTTGGGAACGTGCCATTATTTACTGATGCCGGTATATGAACCTGTTAGGTAAACGATCAATCTCAACAGTCTCCTGTTCTCTGCTGAATTACTGATTTATTTCGCGATATACATAGAATAACTTCGCTTTCACTCACACATTTAGAACTAACTGTTCCTTTGTGGAAGGCAATATTGAATACGTGAATGCCCATTATTTTTTATCGGTTCTAAAGTTGAGAAATGCTCTCTTTTTTTGCGTAGGAAAGGAGATTTATTATTTTTTTCGATGGTTTTAAATCGGGAGATTCTAAGAATCGGCATGGCACACGTATGTCGTCTTTTAATGGTTTTTCATTATAAATTGATCTCTACTGCCAGGCCTGAGAGACCTGTGAATTTATCACAGCTTTCAGACATTTATCCGTGAATAGGTATTTTAAGTGTAATTATTTGTACCTATACATTTTTGTAATAGATCACATCAGCGGCAAAAAAAGTATTTTAAATACTAGCTAGTTCTTATATTCAGTAACTACAATGTGATCTACACATCGCTGCCTCAAAATTACAAAGCTCGATGTTACACACAAACAATTTTGAGATAAACGCATGTAAAGTTATTTTGTGGCAGAAGAACACGGTATAAGAAGAACAATCGTATGCTTCTCTGAAGCCTTTCCCTTTGACGCTGTCGTTAGACTGAATAGCGATGTTACCAAAGGTTCTAAATTGTGCATATTGCAATGTGATATGTCCGAACCGATACAACTGTAACATAGAACCTTATAATTCTCAGGCAGCGACATGTATCTAATGATTGCTATAAAGCTGAAACTGAACACGACGGTTTTATTAAAATTTCGCATTATTTGCTAAATTATAAATATACTATGAACGTTATAAAATCTTTGACAGTGAAAATAAGTTATACTTTTTTTCACTTGCAAAAGTATGTGCGATATATAAAAAAAAGTGGTGAACACAAAAATAATGTGTATGTTAATTAACAGTCTTTAAAACATTGTCTTTATATAATTCGTTACTACAATCTGATGCAACAGCTAATTGACGAAAGTTTCCAAAGCTGCAGCAACTGCATTGCCTGCATTAAAAGATGCTCTAGATTACTAGGAATGGTATAATTTCGTGTCTTTACAAGATTGGAATATATGTTGGTATCCAATTAATTACTAACTGTAATTGCGATTGCATGCAATTAATTGCATAAATCTAGAACGCATTTTTTTCCATGGACCTAATGCAAGTTTTGTATGCCATTGTTGCAGAATAACGTAGTAAAATCCAAAGGTGTTGCTGCTATTTGTTGCAGAATTAAAATTATAGCAATAAATTGCATAGTGAGAGCTTTTATATCTTTCGATATATGTTAATTAACGAAGGGGGTAGTGATATAAATAATAATTGTGGAAGGAAATTGACCACCAAGGTGAATGCTGTACTCATTTCTATTTCATTTCTATAATAAACAGAAATGTTTTATTATACATTTTGGAAATGTCAAGCTAAAGCCAAAAAGAGGACAATAACCGTGCATCATTTTCAAATGATATAATTTTATGGGAACAAATGGTTGAGTATGGACAATGGGAATATGATATGTATGAAATAGTAAATCTTGGTTGCAAAATGGTGCATGTACAAAATGGTGTAAGTACCTATATTATCATGTAATGTTACGTAAACTTTATCTTTAATATTTATTACAACATTTTAGATGTTGCTAAAAACATTAATTATATTAACTAATTAATCAGTTCCATATCTCTTTTTATTTTTGTAAAAATCCGATTGAAAAATACATTTTCTTTATCCATGTTTACAAATGTTACAATTGCAAAACGGTGCATGTATTTGAGTACGAACCTACATCACCATGTAAGATTATATAAAATGTATCGTTTTTTATTGTTTAGGATGATCATAAAAAAACATTAATTAGATTAACGAATTAATCAATTCCATAGATCTGTCTTTATTTTTGTAATATCTCTTTGAAATATACTATTTCTTTATTCATCTTTACGAGGTGTGGCTGTTGAATAACCGAACTGATGGTGCTAACAGCGCGCTGTGAGCGTATCGCGACCAGTTTGAACAGAACTGTGTCTGGTGATACTTTCCCCACCCTGAGCTCGCTGGACAAGCCGGTGGGTCACTCAATTTGACTGTAGCAGTCGCTTGAATTAGTCTACGCACCAGTGACGCGTCGAAAATATGTTCAGGCGGAGCAACGAGTTAATCTCAAGTTTCTTGTTAAACGGGAAAACTTTGACAGAAGCTTATGCAATGTTAAAAGGAGTGTACAGGAATAAATGATTATCCCGTACACATGTTTTTGAATGGTTTAAACAGTTTAAAGAGGGACGTGAAACGAACGAAGACGATCCGCGCCCCGGACGGCCCTCAACATCAAAAACAGACAAAAAACATTAAAACAATTGGTAAATTAATCCGCGAAGATCGTTGTCTAAGCATTCGAGGGCTTGCTGAAATCAATAAAGCACGAATCAATAAAGAATGTGTTCGCCAGATTTTGCATGAATCATTCAACATGTAACAAAAATGGTGCCAAAACCCGCACTCCCGAGCAAAAGGAAATGTGACAGTAGTATAGCTGGGCGGTTCCTGCGACACTTCGATGGCATGTCCATCCGGAGCGACCATCCAGTAGGGGGTTCCGTGAAGGTCATGCAAGAAGTGTCACGGAGGGTGTGCCGAAGAAGTCCAGAGGGGGTTGTAAAAGACATATATGTGATTGATCGACAATGACCAGAGGCTGCTGAAGAAGTAGAAGCTCGTTAAGTGTGAGCTGAATCTAGGCTTTGTGTGTGGTTGTCAATGACCAGGAGGGTGTACAAGAAGTGTTAGACAATGACCAGAGGCTGCTGAAGAATGACGTCATAGCTCATGTTTTTTACCTGTCACATGATCACCTAAGCTTTTTTTTTTACCTGTCATGAGGATTTTCACCTGCATATTTTTTCCCAGGCTCAAGTGCGTCAGTACTTACTCACACTTTTTTTTTACCTGTCCCGACTTGTTTTCATGAGGCACGCTTATCTCTGACGTGTTAACCTTTGACATTACTGATTCATTTTATATAATATGATATACCTATTTAATAAAAATGTAATGAGTATTTTAATCATTTATTACTTCAATAGTAGTCAAGATGTGGTTGGCATATAGGAATTATCAACAAATTACTGATTTGGAGTCTGGTGTACAACACCTTTATGAAAAATTCAAAGATATAGCATTGGATGCTGAAAATAGTGCTGTATATGGTAATCAAATTTATTTAGGCTATAAAGAAGAATGTTTTGCAAAATCCTCAATGTATAATAGAGGAACTGAATTGTGTGAGAAAATTTTTAAAATTAGAAATTACATTTAAACAACTGTATGAAGGCTTAAAGCAGGTTGGACTTGATCACTATTTACGACAGCTACAACGTTATATACCAACAAATGAAGTTGTCCTTGAAGATATAGAGATTGATGAAGATGTTGTAATGAATTATAATGAAAATTAATAAAATAAAGACAATTGTGTTTATATATTGTTTTATTGTTCAGACATATATTTAGCAATTAAGTTATCAACAATAGTTTTAATCAATAGAATTTTTTCTACTGCAGTTTCAGTTTCCTTCGGTATCTCCATCTCCGTTTTTGTTGGTTTCCTCTTTCTCTGTCTAACCTCTTTCATAGTGGTGGTAGTAGTAGGAGTAGTTGTTTCACTGCATGCGGTTTAACATGTTTCCGTTTCCTCTTTCTCTGTCTAACCTCTTTCATAGTGGTAGTAGTAGTAGGAGTAGTTGTTTCCACTGCATGCGGTTTAACATTTTTCCGTTTCCCTTTTGCCGTCTGCATTTTCTGTCATATTGCCAAGTAGCTCCTCGTTATGAACCTCTTCCATAGATATCTATTTAATTAATACAAAAATGAATTTTTACACAGTGGAATTGTCTATAATTAATTATTTTTATATCCCCACGGAATTGTATCTGTATATAAATAATTAATTATTCTCTTATCATCGTGTGGACTGAGTGCCACCTTTTTTGTGTAATTGTATATACGTTATGTTTTTCACTCTGAATTAAATTTTGAACACAATCTATTGTGGAATTATTGAAAAGACATTGATAATAATCATCAAACGTTAACGTTTTCAATGATGAATTTTTTACTCCTTTAGCTTTTTTTATTGTGGTCTCGTTTATTGTTTCTGACATAATTTTTAAGGAATACATTTTAGATCTTAAACCGATAAATTCTGTCATAATTTTACCATTATTCTCGTCTTTCATTAATCCTAATTTTTTTTTATTTTCTAAAGGAATTTGATATATGTTATTTTCTGGATAGTCAGATGTGTCAAACATTTTAATATCTTGTTTAATATGTTCATAAATATCATCAACGAAAAAATGGTATATTAAAGAATCAGTGTCAGTATACAATAATTTTGCATTTTTGTTAAATTTGTTTTGAACATAATTATAATGAAAATCATATAAAAATATTTTAGAAATATCTAATATAGTAAAACCCACATAGATAGGTTTATTAAATGTAATATTAACTTTTTTCATTTCAATGATAACAATATCTTTATCAAATATAATGCAACTATGAAAGTTGGGTTTTGAAATATAATATTGTGCACCATAGATCTACCAGACCATTTAGTAACTAATTTGACATCTCTATATTTACGCACATTTTCCATGGTTTTGCCATAGACAGCATTGTTCATGAGCTTATAAAAAATTTTTTTCAAAATCATTTTTACTTTTTTTCTATATTCAGTGTTTAAATCAATATAACTTTTCATCCAACAAGATTGTTGAAATTTTAACACTCTATGAACTTTTTTGACTTGTAAGCCTAATGCAATAGCTTGTTTTAAATTTCTATAGTGTATAATATACCTCTCTTTATTAAATAGAGTCGCTAATAATTTTGAAACTTTAGATGTGGATGTTGGAGGTACTAAATGCTCAGGTAGAAGGGGCAAGTCCTTATGCTCTTCATGCAATTCTTTTGGGTAATATATGTCTACTTCAAAGATATACCCAAACTCTGAATCGTCTGGAATTTCTACAATATTATCAATGGAATAAATATCATCAACCCACTGAAAGCCACTTTTTTGGTAAACTAGAACACATTGCTGTTCCATATAAATTGTTTATATCAAAATACATTAAATAAGAATTTGGTTCATTAGGTTTATACTCAGATCCCATATATTTGTTATTTGCTTTACCATAACGATTAGAGCATTGGGAAATACCTCCTCGGATTCCTCTTTCAATAAACATAATCATGTTAATATCTGTTAATAATTCTAATTCAACTTTGGAAATTTTCAACATACTATCAAAAGCCAATCCTGGAGCAGTATAATAATGAAGACTATCTAACTGATAAGTTAATAAACAAGCTGATCTAAAGTTTTCAAATATATCTGCTAAAAGCAAAACATCTGTTTTTAGGTAGAGTTCAGCATACTCTTGTAAATTCTGAATTTGGAATATTCTCCATACATTGCATGCATGTTCATAGTCACTAGTAGTAATATCACAGTTATTTACGTTACTAAAAAACATTCTTTTGAAGGTAGTTGTGTGTCTAATAGTTTTTCCCAACAGTCAAGATATTCATACGGGAAAATACCTTTCCGTTGTAATAATTTAAACTCAAGTTCACTATTGCAATGCATTCTTGTTATAACTTTTTGTTTTTTCATCTAAATATGAAGATAATTTATCTATACTACTTGACATAAATCTAAAGGAATCTAAAAAATCTAAGGTTTAATTTGGTATTTTCAATATATTTTGTAAAGGCAATATATTTTTCTTTATTTAATGGAAGTAAACTTATGTTTCCCTTTATTTCTATGCTAAGTGCTTTTATAATGAAGTGACTATCGTAACCAGATAAATTATGAAAAATTACTGGAATTGCATGACTGTTTTGATAGTTAATGTTACAAATATAATGAGCACTACCTCTATATTTGCCTGTAAAATGACAATGATCTTTAACTTTTTTCAGTATCGAGAATTTTTTTGAACATATGTGACAGTATTCAGATTTTTGAAATTCATTTTTCTGTTGACTTATCCAATTTAATCGAACTATTTTTCATGATGTTATGTATTTCTAGAGCTATTGTTTCAAGTTGATTTATAAACCATGATATACAATCTTTGCCTGTGTATAATTGAAATCTGGAAAGTGAATCGTTGTATGAACATTTAAGATAAAATGCAACGCTAAATGGAGTATGCTTTTGATATCTCTTTTTTGTAGCGGTTGCATTTGTATCATCATATTTTTCTAAAATACTTTCAATGTCTGCATATATGACAAAAGGAACTCTTTCTTTATTTTTAAAATTCTTAAATTTTAAAATATTATTTTCTAACGAGGGTAGTGTAATTTTGGTTTTGTTTATATTTTTACAATCAACCAAATGTTTTTGCAATGAATTTTCTGTTTTGAAATGATTCAAACAACGCTCACAAAACCATTTTTTATTTTTTTAAATGTCCACATTGTTGATTCAATAAACGAGATAAATTGTTAATTAACGCAAAATGATATTTTGCTTGTGCCCTTTTCTTAATAATTTCAATATTTTCCCAATCTGTTTCATTATCATTAATATCGTTGTCATAACACTCCAACATAAGCAAATTTATACGTTTAAAATTATTTTTACTAAGACATATAGGTACAATAGTAGACTTCTTCTCAATTGCAAAAACATTAATTGATAAACTATTCATACTTTCAAATTTTGGAATATCATGTAAATTTATTGGAAAATTAATACCATCGTATTTTAAAATCTTACTAAAGTGAGGGTACGATGATATACGATTTGTATTTTTGGTAGAAGGTGCTGGTGTAATGCAGCTGTAATTGCATAAAGAAAGCAAAATTCATCATTGTTTTTAATATTTAAAACCGACTTACTTTTCCTAACGAATAAAGGAATTTCCACAAAAGTTGAAATACCACTATTTATTGGCGAATACCGATTAATATTTACTTTTAAATGTAGTATTTCATATTGTAACGTTTTATTTTATTTCGGGTTCGTGATGTGTGAAAAATTAAACTCGTACATTTAAACTAACACTATTTATTTAATTAATACAACTACTACACTATTTAACTACACTAATTTATTTTTATACAATTTATTTCCAGCGTTGTAAGCCGCGCCGATATTTAAATAGAACTGTCGTCGCGCGTGGATACCTCGCGTTATATACACCTATAGAAGGGTCGCGTATCTACGAGAAGCCTCCAGCGCGCGAAGTCGAACCGCCGCGAATACTCGTGGCATTTCTGGGCGTCTTACGTCAGCACAGGTTATCGGCTGCTTTGGTCAGCCGGCGTCAAAACAGGCAGGGGCGGACTGGCCCAGCGTTCGTAACACTGCCCCCTCCTTAAAGACATTTCGTCTCGAATTGTGTCATCCCCTGGCCTGTGACGATACCTGCAGAATGACCCATTCTTGCATCGGGAGGTCTGGTAGAAGAAGCAGTCCACAGTCTTCTCGTTGAGCGATCTCCTGGGGTTGTAACAGCATACCAGAATCTCAATTCCAGTAAACCGGAAGAGGACTTCTAGCATACTCCTGATCACCCTCCAATCCAGGCCATCTAGTCCGCTGAGGCTATCTTCGGTATCGCCAAACTGCTTATGCTCTGGGACAAGAGCACATCCCTCAGCTCGACTAGTGTGTCCAGACAGTTTGATACGTTGGTTTATGGTGCGATAGCTGCTTGGTCACCAAATAGAAAACGGACCTCTCTTTCTCCTGCTCGGCCGCCGTGATTTGAAGGACTCGTCCAACCTCTGGTCTTTGTCTGCGTAACTCCTCCAACTGTCCAAACGCCTTCTTGAAGGTAAGTGCAATCCCTCGGGACATTCGGAGGTCCGCTGCCACACAGTGAGCAAGACAGAAGTCAGCAGGAGCCTGGAACAGGTCACGTGGTTCTTCTCGCGTTACACCGTAGCGAGCTTTCTGGCCGTTGGAATGAAGCGACATGAATTCCTCGAAGGAGAGCTCGCTGTCTGGTGGACTGACGTGTCGAACTCTGGCTTCAGCTTGTTCGTCATTGTTTCCAGCGAAAGGGGCTAAACGGTTGAAGTGGACCACCCTGGGTTTTCCTCTTGGCAACTTCTGGATTCGGTAGACTACATCGTTAATCCGGGTGACGACCTCATACGGACCTTCCCAAGAGCTTTGAAGTTTTGGAGATAACCCACGACGACGTTGTGGGTTATATAACCAGACTTGGTTGCCGGGCTGGTACCTGCCATCGTTGGCGTTGATGTCGTAGGTCTCCTTCATGCGGTCGCTGGCGCCCTGGATATTTGAACGGACTCGTTCGTGGATGTCGTCCATTCTCTGGCGTAGAGTACTGACGTAGTCCTCTCCAGCCACGTCGTCCCCTGGTGTACAGCCGAACTTCAGGTCACAGGGTAGACGCAGTTCACGGCCCATGACGATGCTTGCAGGTGTTTGCCCAGTTGTTTCGTGAACCGACGACCGGTAGGCTAGCAGGAACAGGTGGAGAAACTGGTCCCAGTCCCTCTGGTGGTCAGAGACTACTTTGGATAAGTACCGGTTGATGGTCCTATTCATTCGCTCCACCATTCCATCTGACTGCGGATGCAGTGCAGTTGTCCTCGTCTTACGGATGTCGAGTGTACGGCACACATTCTGAAACAGAATCGACTCGAAATTTCTCCCCTGGTCCGAATGTAATTCCAGAGGTACACCAAATCGACAAATCCAATCCTTGATGAGAGCGTCCGCCACAGTAGAAGCCTCTTGGTTTGGAAGGGCATACGCTTCTACCCATTTGCTGAAATAATCCATCACGACGACGATGTATTTATTTCCATTATCTGTTTCCGGAAACGGACCTGCTACATCGATGGCAATTCTTTCAAACGGACTACCCACGTTGTATTGTCGCATTGGAGCCTTCGGGTGCCGTTGCGGACCATTACTTGCAGCGCACACCACGCATTTCTTGCACCACTCCTTCACGTCAGTAGTGCAGTTCACCCAGTAGAAACGCTCCTAACTTTTCCCAGCGTCTTTGTTACTCCCAGGTGTCCGCCAGTGCTTCCATTGTGGATCTCCTCCAATACCTCTGGCACTCTGTTTCTGGGGACTATCAGTTGTTTTCGCTCTTCGGTACCATCTGATTTCTCCAGAACGCGTTTTAAGAGTCCGTCGCTTAAGACGAGGGAATTCCACTGAGCCCAGTATGACTTTACGGTGGGTGAATACCGTGATACCTCCTCCCAAGTGGGTTTCCGATCTTCTTTCTTCCAATTCACAATTGGTTTCAGATTCGGGTCATTCTCTTGGTCTTTGAAAACCTTTTCCGACAGCCAATCATCGTTCACCGCCGTCGTTCTGTATACTAAGATGTCCTTTTCTTCTGCCCGCTGACAATGTTTGCAATCCTCAAAGCAGGGTCTTCTGGATAGCGCATCAGCGTTGCGGTGAACTTTGCCTGCACGATGTTCGGTGTCGAAATCAAATTCTTGGAGTCGCTCTATCCACCTGGCTACCTGTCCTTCAGGATTCTTGAACTGTAGAAGCCATTTTAGCGCCGCATGGTCCGTTCTCAGCAAGAATTTCCTCCCATACAGGTATTTATAGAAGTGTTCGACAGATTTCACTACCGCCAGTAGCTCCCGCCTGGTAACACAGTAGTTTCGCTCAGGTTTCGACAGGGTTTTACTGAAGTATCCAATAACCTTCTTTGGCCGTCCTGAATCTGAGACAAAACTGCTCCCAAACCTACATTACTGGCATCGGTATCCAAAATGAATTTTCCATCTGGGAGAGGATAGCTCAGGATAGGTGCACTCGTCAACGCTTCCTTTAAATGTCGAAACGCTTCACTGCATTCATCGTCCCATTGGAACCGTCTTTCTCCTTCCGTGAGTCGAGTCAGTGGCTTGGCAATATTGGCAAATCCGGGCACATATCGACGATAGTAAGTGCATAACCCGAGGAAACTTCGTAGATCATGCTTATTGCCGGGTACTGGCCACTCTCGCACTGTTTTGATCTTCTGGTCATCCACTGCCACTCCTTGACTGGAAACAACATGGCCCAGATACCTCACTTCCTTCTGGAATAGATGACACTTTTTCGGGCTAAGCTTTAGGCCAGAGGTTCGCAAACGTTGAAAGACCTCCTCCAGATTGTTCATGTGATCCTCAAAAGATTTTCCTACCACGATGATGTCGTCAAGATACACAAGACATGTCTTCCAAGAGAGTCCTTTTAACACGGTTTCCATCAGCCTCTCGAAGGTTGCCGGAGCGTTACATAATCCAAACGGCATTACGGTAAACTGCCATAGTCCTGTACCCAGAGTAAACGCAGTTTTCTCTCGATCTCGTTGTGCCAACTCTACTTGCCAATATCCACTCTTCAAATCTAGGGTTGAGAAAATCTTTGATCCCGATAGAGTATCCAAGGTGTCATCGATTCTAGGCAATGGATAGCTGTCTTTCTTTGTCACGTTGTTTAATTGACGGTAATCCACACAAAATCTGGTAGAGCCATCTTTCTTCTTTACCAATACAATTGGTGAAGCCCACGGACTATTAGATGGTTCAATGACCCCATCTTTTTCCATGTCCTGCACGATTTTATCGGCTTCCTCGCGTTTCGCTAATGGCAATCTTCTTGCTGTTTGTCGGATGGGCCGAGCGTCGCCCGTGTCAATTTTGTGTCGGATTACATTTGTCCTGCCCTTTCCACCTTGCCCATCATCGAAAATATCTGCGTACTTAGTAATCAGACTCCTTAGCTTCGTCGTTTGATCACTTCTCAAGGATCTTGAGGACGATGATAGGAGGTTTGCTAACTCGCCTGTAATCTTCCTAACTGAATTTTCTTGAGCATCTAATTTTCGGATGACGGAGGAAACCGAGGAACAGTACCCTAAAACGATTCCTTTTCTTAGATTTACTGGGTGATGATTCAGGTTCATTATTCTCACCGGTACTGTTTTCTCGGTCAGCAACAGAGCTTTTCCCACAGCTATTCCTCTCGCTACCTCGCCGTCGTGAGATCTTGGCTCAAACATCATTATATTTCCAACACACGGGTTACCGTCCAAATGAGCGTCCAAGATCATTTCACTTCGTTCTGGCACTGCCGTATCCTCTGCCAGTACAACTCGGATTGTTTCCTCCGTCTTTCGATGTAGTACGATTTCCTCGCCATTTATTTTCAGAACATTATTCTTGAAGTTCAGTTCAAATCCCTTAGTGTTCATAATGTCCATTCCAAGAATAAGTTCATCCTCAATTTCAGCTACCAGTGCTCGATGTTCAAACGACACGTTTCCAATGACAATTGTGACGTTGGTCTCCCCGCGAATGGTAGCGGGATCTCCAGTTGCAGTACGTAGTCGCCAGCTGGTCGGAGTAATTCTTGCTGCTGTTCCAACAATATCTGGTCTAATGATAGTTCTCGTTGCACCCGTATCTAATAGCAACAGTCTTCTTTTCCATCGACTAGTCCATCGACAAAAACACTATTAGACGGGTGTTGAAGAGATGCTACGCGCGCTGTTTTCTTTGGGGCTTGCTTCTTAGAGGTTGACGATTGCCCCTACGGTCAACCTCCTTTAGTTTCCCGACGAGGGTGACGTTTCCTTATGTCTAGGGCAGCGACTACGGACATGTCCAACCTTACCGCAATTCCAGCACCGAATTTGCCTCTTTTCCAACATGCCCTCGACGACTCGCCTAATTTCTGCTTCATTGCAGGTTCCTTCTTCAACACCTTCCTCCACCCTACGGACCTTAGCTTGACCTCTGCAACTCTGTTTAGCAGCTTCGAATTCCAAAGCTCGCGCTAAAGCATCCACCAACTTGCTGGGACGAGCGAGAGTCAGAGCTTGACGGGTCTCAGTATCACGCAGACCATCTAAAAATGCCTGCACGGCTAGTCGTTCCATGACGTTCTCCGGCGTAGATGAATACGCCAAACGAACTAACCGCGCTATGTCCGCTTCGAATTCCTGCAGCGATTCGTTACTTTTCTGATAGCGGTTCTTCAACTGCGAATGGTAGACATGCTCGAGATGGGACTGACCATAACGCATTTCGAGGTGTTTAACTAGTTGATGGTAATCATCTTGTTCTTCCAGAGAAAGCGTCGTAAAATATCTGTGGCGTCACCACGTAGCGCCAACGTCAGCGCTGTAGCCTTCTCTGCCAACGACCAACCATTTGCCCTCGCTGCAGCCTCAAATTGTCGTAGATAATTGACCCATGAGCTCTTACCATCAAACTGTGGTGGTTTCATACGAATTTTCGAAATTTCCACAGGACTGCTCAATTGGTTTACTCAACCTGTCGCTGTCGCTACCAGGTGACTTCAGAGTGGTATTGATCATGCGTTGTTGTTCCCCACCTTCTAAAACCAACGTTGCAAATTTCCTTTCCATTTCTAGAAACTTATTCTGGAATTCTTCTTCTACGGTAACTAACTTATTTTCCATTTCCCCAAATTTTCCGTCCACATATTCGCCTATTTGTTTCTGGAGGCAACTAGAATTTTCTTGTAGTTTTTGATCCATGTTTTCTATTAGTTTCTGTTCCATCCCTCTTAAGTTTTGCTCCATCCCTCTTAAGTTTCCAGACGTTTCCTCAAATTTCTCTTGCATTTGAGTGGCATTTCGACCAACCTTTGCTCCATCCCTCTTAAGTTTCCAGACGTTTCCTGGAGTTCCTGTTGCAAACTTTCTTTTAAACTTTGCAACGCCGAATTTATATCGCCGGCAATCTCGAATAAAAATATGTCGGGGTTTTCACCTTCATTTTCCAGAGCTTCTTTTAAGTCTATTTTGCAGATCGGCCTTTTTCCCTGTCGTCTCGCGCTCCCGTTCTTCAAGTTCCCTTTTTAAATCCGCCACTTTAAGGTCC
The DNA here is from genome assembly GCA_029963805.1 of Aromia moschata. Lineage (NCBI taxonomy): Eukaryota > Metazoa > Arthropoda > Insecta > Coleoptera > Cerambycidae > Aromia > Aromia moschata. The sequence continues at coordinate 13,984 of JAPWTK010000784.1, read as the reverse complement.
TTTAAAAACACTTGTCTTAAAGCCATTTCACTTAATTTATTTATCGCGAATTTATTTATTTAAATGTTTTTATTATTGTTTTGTTTCACACGCAACACCTGACACCAATGTAACGTTTTATTTTATTTCGGGTTCGTGATGTGTGAAAAAAATTAAACTCGTACATTTAAACTAACACTATTTATTTAATTAATACAACTACTACACTATTTAACTACACTAATTTATTTTTATACAATTTATTTCCAGCGTTGTAAGCCGCGCCGATATTTAAATAGAACTGTCGTCGCGCGTGGATACCTCGCGTTATATACACCTATAGAAGGGTCGCGTATCTACGAGAAGCCTCCAGCGCGCGAAGTCGAACCGCCGCGAATACTCGTGGCATTTCTGGGCGTCTTACGTCAGCACAGGTTATCGGCTGCTTTGGTCAGCCGGCGTCAAAACAGGCAGGGGCGGACTGGCCCAGCGTTCGTAACAATATAATGCAAATCCTGAATCTTTTCCTGAAAATCTTCTAATTTAGATAAAATTTTATTTTGTACATGTTCAATGTACCATTCTTTTAAATTTGTATTATTATCAATTATATGATTTTTAGTACTAAAATGTTTAAAGTCTGTTTCAGCATTGTGCGGTTTTATAAAATTTGCTGCAAATATAACGTTAACCTTTAACAAAGATTTTTGAAGTGCAGATTTAATTTTAAGTGAAAAACTTTTAAATGCTTTTTTGAAAAAATAGTTTTGGATCTTTAATATTTATATTTGTTATTACACCAGTTTGTAATCTTTTTATTAAAACAGGACTCAACATCTTGCCAAATTAAGTTTTTGTTATTTACTGATTTATTTTTCATTCGTTGTCCATGTTTTAACTTCTCTTTATAATATTTTAAAATACTTAAACCTGATTCTAGTTTGGAAAAGTTTTTAATGCAATTAGCTTTTTTTTTATAGATTTACGAACCGTGAAAATGATTTTATTTAAAATTTTTATCCACTTGCAAAATTCACTTTTTTGTTTTAATTAAATTATAAGCGTTTTCAACTTTCTTAGTAATATCATCTATCAGAGAATCTAAGAATTTACAACTCATGGTTTTTAAGCTGTAACACAAGCAAAAAGTAATAGTCAGTGATTGAAAGAAATAATATTTCTCTAGACAAAGCCAGCATAAAAAAATGTACCTTACCTTTTAAAATGAAGAATACTGCGAGGCAATATGCGGGCGCGTGTGTACACTACAACAGGCTGGATTAACACTGAACCGAAGTCACGCAAACAAATTGATTGGAAAATTATCATCGTGACCCTCAAGTCAATGTTATTGTGATAAATCGATATCCGGCTCAAATATATACAATGTATTTACCAGAAACTGCGTAAACAACGTGACTGGTGAATACTAATAAGCGTGTGCATTGTTTAAATTTAATAAAATTATATGCTGAATATGCATGCGGGCATACAATGTATGTAGAAAATATTCCACGTACAAAATATCTATGCATTTTTTTCTCGATGCATCAAAACATGTTACGTAAAAAGGAACTAGTGTAGAAAAATATGCATCAACGTCATTAATTATTTACTATAAAAGACAAGCTATTGGCATATTGCATTTATTCACAAAACATCGAGTTAAAATACAACTACTATACAAGATGGCAAACAGTACCGTGTACTCTATTTATTTCAATAGAAGATAAGGTTAGATTTCCAGTCAAGATGGCCCTGGTTGTTATGAAGCAGATATTTTGGTAAGTTTAATATTTTTATAACAATTTAGCATATTTATTATTATGTGTATTTTAAATATGAAAAATTATACATTTTGAGTTTTCATCAAATAGTTTGATATTTTCCAAATTTTTTTTTTTTTATCAAGAGACATTAAAAAAATGTACTTTTAGAAACAATTTTATTATTTCAATGTGTTTTGATGAAAAACAAAATTTAATGTACAAAAGTATAAAAATTATAGTCCAAATTATTTTTAGTTACGGCGTTAAAGAAATTACGTTACGAGGAGACAAAATTATTGTCGCTCTAACGTATTCACCAAAAACAGAGACATTAACAAGAAAATTTGGTAATCTACCTATTAAATATGTTAGAACCAAATTAGAAAATGTTGAGGAACTGAAATTATTTGAAAAAGCGGTGAAGACCTTCACTTTCGACATAGGTGAAGACGAGCATGATGTTATTGACGCTCTACCTGAACCTCCAAAAAAACGCTTACGTCATGCCATAACAAATGAGGAAATCACTGACGAATATTTAGCCTCTTGCAGCTCACAGAAGCATTTTATTGAAGAGCCCGACTTCTAATTAGTCTTTTTTTGTTTCTAGATTGTAATCATTATCATCATCATAATGGTAAAAACTAATTTAACACAGACTGAAGCTCTGTACCACAGGCAACGATGGCTGACATACAGAAATCCAAGGCTTCTCCGGGACTTGAAACTTGTGAAAGCTGTATGTGAGTCTCCACGCCAGTTATCAAAAAATGACATTGTAAGATTGATTTCAAAACAGACATACCGATTCAGTATTCAAATGCATTGAAACGCGTATACCGTCTTCCCGTGGATCCGGTAGATAGTGACTATGACTCCGATGAAACTTTGTGTGATTAAAAAAAATAACAATTTATTAGTGTGTGTAGTAATAGAGTGAACAATAGACTCTTTGGGTACATCAGCGTTATTATCAATGATGATGATAATGACTGGTAGTAATAATAGTAATAATAATCCCCCATGTATAGTTAATAATAGTAATAATAATAATCCCCCATGTATAGTTAATAATAGTAATAATAATCCCCCATGTATAGTTAATAATAGTAATAATAATAATCCCCCATGTATAGTTAATAATAGTAATAATGGCGAGCCAAAGCCTCAACGTTTTATTGAACCATTAGGAACCATTTATTGTACAACATGTAATATGTATTTTTGTTTTTGTTTTTCATCAGGTGGAAATCCATACAAAGCAATGTAATACATTGGAACGCATGGATCTCTACTGTCATGAAACAATACCAGATTCTACATAATTAATATAAATATGTAAATTGTATGGGTGTTTTGTGGGTATTAATAAAAACATTAATTCAAATGTATTATTTGTTTTATTTTTATTTTAACCATTGATACAACAAATTGACATATGTTACAATGATAATTAAATATTAATGTTATAACATTTTTTTTGTTTTAAAACCTTTTTAAATATTATACAATAATTAATTTATATTGTTAAAAAAATTATTATTTTCACACCAAGAATTTAATAAATTAACGTTTTGTAAAGCACAGTTTAATGAATTAATCCTATGTTTATTACAATGAAAATAATATGGGTTAGTATCTTTCAAATGTTTTAAATTAATACAATCAAAGTCATCTAAATTTATTATTTCATTAGAAAATAATTTTACTTTAAAACGTCTTTTTATTGAGTCCTTTACAAACACTTTTTTGTAAGTAATAATATTTTTTAAAATTATTGCCATGTTTTCAACCGTGATCTCCTCGTTCGTACTGTACTCCCAAGGGATTCCATGTAAGTTATTAGTAGTCCAGTCGAGATGCCATTTTATTTTATCTCTTGATTCTGATGAACTATCACAGAATAATTTAATTAAATTTGGTACCTGGATGAAGGCGTGGAAAATAAATTCAGGGCTCTCTATGTTGAAAACAGCAATTTCTCGGATCACAAAATCACTTTTTTATATTGAAATCCTTGGAAGTCAATCAGGAACATTTTTTTTTTTTTGTTTATAAAACTTTCACAGTGCTTGTTAACGATTATACTTCACTAGACGATCATGCAGTATTAAGCAATATGCTGCTGTATTAGCAGGAATGTTTTTATTGGTCTCGAATTCGAGTCTTATATCAACAGCCCCACTTTTTAATAAGTCATGCTGACGACTGCAATCGATAACAACCAATGGTGCTATTTGTAGGAAATTTGGTGGGGTCAGACAAGGTTCACTTTGATTTTTATAATAATATGATTGTTGAAATTGTGCATACATCTCATATAAAATTGCCCACTGATTATTTTCAAAATTTAAATTTAAATTATCGTAAGGATATACTTCAGAATTTAAATATAATTTAACGTTTGTTAAGTGACAATGATCAAAATAACTTGTCATCCTCGATGCTACATTTTTTTCGATCTGTTTGAAAACCGAGAATTACAAAACGAGGTTTTTCCAATTGACTTGTAGTTTTGACGGCCCACGTATGTTTCATTGTTTCTTGCAGCAAGGGGTACTCTTGTAGTTCCCAACTTCTGAATGCTATATCGAGATATTTTCCACTGTCAATGTATCCTAAAAGTTTGTCCTTTTCCACATCCCCTACTGAGATGTGGAACTTTCCAAAATATTTTCGTTAGAACAATTTTTGGTTTCTCATCAGCTTTATTTGTAAGAATACTATTGAGGTCCGTATTACTTCTTAATAATATCAACTCTTGACGCACATTCATAATGATTTTATTATAGTCTTCAGCAAAGCCAAGAAGCATTTTTAAAGGTATGCACACACTAAAATTCCCTTTGGTATCAGTTAATTTTGGATTTTCTAGGGGACACCATCCTGCATTCAATAATTTGCCACTCTCATTTTCTGCATAAGAAACATATCCTTTCATTGTGGAAGTTATACCTGGATTTCGAACCCGATCGATGACATATCCACCAATTTCATACCGAATTTCATCAAATAAAAATGCAATACCATTATTAATAAAACTTAGAGTTGCACTAGGTTGATTGGCTTCATCCAATAATTTTCCCTCAATATATAAAAACTTTTCGATGGTAATGTGTAAACATTCTGTGTTTGGATTGGAATACGTATTTCATCGTTATTATTTAAACTAGTAGATGCATACGGTTGGTGTGTGTGATATTCTGCACTAACAATTGAATTATCAACATAAACATGATCCTCAACTTTAAAATATTAAAACTCATATTCTTCTTCTTTTATATTTACAATTACACCTTAAAATAGTATTATTCTCCTTATACTTAGATTAATACCAAACTTAAAATTACACCAAACTTTTCTAAGTAGATTTTTAATTTTGATTGAGTACTTTGAACCTTAGAGAAGACAAAAACTGCTTATTTTCAGTTGTCAACTGTTTGAGGTGTCTCTTTAGACTAATCTTTTCTTTACATTTGATCTTATTATATCTTCAGAGGTTTTTGGAAATACCTCATATTGCGCGTCATATCTAAAAACCATTTTAAAAATTCTTTTCAAGTGCAATCTTACTGTCACCAACTCTTCTCGAAAATTGATTAGATTACCATCTTGATCGATGATTTTAAGTGTGATTTCATCAATGTATTGCGTATTAATGGGTAAATAAATTACATTTGAGGGCGTTTCTACAATTCTAAATCCAGGCGGTACAGTAGGGGAGAACATATGCAATATGTGTACGGATTTTTCATTGCTATATGAATTAGTTGTTAAATTACAGTTCACACAAATTGAGTTGACCTTGAAAATATTTATAGGAAAATCTGATGTGTGTTTAATGTTTTCATCCAGTACACGCGCTTCAAATCCTAATAAATCACCTATGCTGTTGTCTTTACTAAAATCTATTTTTTTATTGCATTTTATTTCACATTTCAATGTATTTTTATTGGCAGTCAAAGATAAAACAGTACGTTCACCACTTTCCTTATCAATTATATGATCAATGATAAATTTTTCTATATCATGTATTTCATAGGATCCTTCAGGTATTTCAATTTCGTTTTCACCATAATAAAACTTGTTATTGGATTTGTCAACATTTGGTATTGAATTATAACTAACAAAGTCGATAAGACCTAGAGCGTATGTTTTACTACTATCTAGAGTTATAGGAGGATAAAATCTTTTAGATAGTATGGAACCCTTATCAGACAATTGAAATATATATGACTCTGATGACATGTTATCAACTTGAAGGTATCAAACGTAAATGAAAATATTATTTTATGTTGAACTATTTATTGTATAAAAATTTTAAACACAAATGTCCGCAATTGGAACTATTAAATGTTTGATATACATCATAATTATACGTAATGTTACATAATCCGTTTGAATTAAAATATTTCATTGCCTCTGTTGGTGGTCTAAGATTTCCATAGCTATCGAAATATACTATTTGGTCTCCATATTTTTTGTAAGCTGTCCAGTGCGTTCCAGGGCCATTCCGATCGTCTAAATTGATAATTCCACATTCATTAAGGTGTATTTTTAATGGGAAACTATTTCTCATGAATACACCTCTAAAGTGTGGAATTTTTAATAGTTTTACATACTTTTTAATATATCAATGTTGGTTAAAGCATGTCTGGGCAATGCTATCGGAAGTTTTTTTAAAATTTGAGCAGGTTTTAAAAAAAGACCCAAACCAGTTTTATACGGTCTCATATACAGACCTTTACCCATAGCAATAGATTCCATTGTTTTATTATGACGTTGAGATTCTTCTAATTGTTCTTTTGCATTCCGAACGTCACCTATTGCTTTTACTATACCAGCTGTCCCACCAGTTAAGGCTCCCAAGGCACTTAATCCAGCAAATATAGGTATTAAAGGTAAAATTCCTCCTCTTTTTGGAACTGGTATCACACGGGCAGGTCTTATTTTCTTCTTTATTTTTCCAATTGTTCGTAATGCTACTGAAATTGCATCACCAACATCTTTTGGTTTATGTCGGTGAACGTTTTTTTTAATCTGTTTAATTACACTTTTTGAGTGTTGTAATTGATTTTCTTCCATGCTGAGATTTTTTTGTTTTTCTTTTAATTTTTGTTTTACGAGAACCTTTTGTTTTCTTACGAACAGCCATTATTTTATGTATTAACTACTACAGATCTCCTTGTGTACTAATAATAATCTTATGATAACATTAAAATAAATTATAATTTAACACGCTTGGTGGGGTTTTTTTGTAAATCATCATCATCATCATCATCATCATCATCTACCTTACGTTTTTGTCCACAACTTTCTGAATTATCGATCTTTATTTTTTTAATATCTATATTTTCATCTAGAGCATTTAATTTGCGTTTTCTATAGTTTCCTGAATTATCAAGTTTTATTTTCTTAATAGGGCTATTATCAGAATTATTTACATTATCTAGTTTTCTCTTTCTGGGTACAAGTTTAATTTTTTTTAATATGACCATTGGTAACATGTTCATTTTTATCCACAAAATCTAATTTTCTTTTTCTAGATTGTTTTTGCAATTCATCAAGATGCATTGCTGGTTCTTGAGATATAATTTCATTGTCATTTTTTTGTTTATCTACTTTTGTTCTTACTACTCGTTTTTTATTACGCGCTACTTTCCTTTGTTCAATATTATTTAGAAAATCTTCAATAGTCTGCAAAGAATTCTCAATATTTTTTCTTAAGTTTTTCCAATTTTTTTACTATTTGTGAACTATTAAGATTATATCCCATGCCAAGTTTAACTTTTGCTTTCATTGCCCCAGCAACTCCTAGTGCCGCTAGTTTTTCACTGAATTTTGAATTAGATGAAAAAACTCTATGTAATGCCTTTTTTGCTAAAATTCTATCAGCTTCATGACGTCGTTTTAAGTCTTTTTTCTTTAGAGTAAGCTATATCATGCTCTTTACAAGCCTCATCTAGTCCGTTTATTCCTTTATCGCCTCGAGCCAACCTTTTTTCCAATTTAGTACCTATAACACAACATAATTAATTTTTATCGTGTCTAGATCTTTGTGATAACCCACCGGGGCCACAGAATGAATAGTTTGGGATATGGACCTCATAGGGGAGTTTATCTATGAGAGAATTTAAAAGTCCCTCCCCCTTTGAAATATTTGGATAATATTTCATTTTTCCGTACCGAGTATGCAAACAGCTTAGACTAAAATGAACGTAAATATATAGCTGTAGGTCTTTTTATTTATGTTATTTCAATAATGACAATTGAAGATTAAAGAACAGATAACCAAGCACTATGAAAATAATAAAACAAGATGTTACTCTCAATGTTGATAATCATGATTTAGTATTAAAGAGAAATTCTAAACATGGTATATTATTACCATCCACAATACGATGTGTAATTGTGGGTCCATCAAACTGTGGAAAAACCAATGTAATGATTAGTTTACTAGAACATGAAAATGGTTTAAAATTTGAAAATATTTATGTGTACTCAAAATCTCTGTATCAACCAAAATATAAATATTTAGAGAAGTTATTGAAACCTATTAAAGGTATTGGCTACTATGCTTTCAATAATAGTGAAAACATATTGGAACCGTCACAAGCAAAACCCAATTCAATTTTTATATTTGATGATGTTGCATGTGATAAACAACATGTGATACGTGAATACTTTAGTATGGGCAGACATAATAACATTGATAGTTTCTATCTGTGTCAGACGTACGCAAAAATCCCAAAACACTTGATAAGAGACAACTCCAACGCCCTTATCCTTTTCAAACAAGATGATCAAAATTTGAAACATGTATATAATGATCACGTGGGTACTGATATGTCTTTTGAGGAATTGAAACATATTTGTTCGTTATGTTGGAAAGAACCTTATGGATTTTTAAGTATTTTCAAAGATAATAATCTTAATGAAGGCAGATATCGAATAGGTTTTGATCATTATATATCCTTTGACTAATATAAAATATTGTAACCAACAAAATCTCATCAGATACCGTTGAGACCTGATAAAAAAGCTGATTACTACCTGATCAAAAGCTGATTACCACCTGATCAAAACCTGATTACAACCTGATCAATAGCGGATTACAACCTGATCAATAGCTGATTAAAAATAACTTAAGATGGATAAAAAATTAAGACGAAGAATTGCAATTAAGCGTAAAAGTATAAAAAATAAATTGAGTGCGTTAAAACATGGTGAAATTGAGCAAGAAAAAATATTTTCCCCAATCACAAAACGTCTAATGAATATTGAAAATAAATTAGATAAACCTAATATTTCAAATCTACACGTAAGAGAAGAGAATCTAAAACAAAGGAAAATGAAGAGGACAATTTTGATGATGATGATGATGTAAAACCAGGTGCAGCAGCAGCAAAAAAATTCTCTATTTTCAACACCAAAAAACCAGTAAAAAGTCATTTCCCCCCTTTATTCCAAGAAATCTAAAAACATCTATACTAGATGAAATTCAAGATGATAACGATGATGATGATGAAGATAATGCCAAGGACTTGAAATATAAAACTCGTGGTGAAAAAATATTTGAGGATTCCTTTAATGAATATTTAGAACAATACGATACGTTACCTAGGATCTATATACGTGATATGTTAAATGATGAAAATAAGGAATTTGATCACAAATATGGTGTTAGACATAATCCTGAATTGGAAAAATTTTATATAGGTAATTCTGAATTAGGAATAAATGGATCTGATATTGTTGTTAAAAATAAAACATATAAAGGTACGCGTGGATTGTATGAGTTACTTTTTAAGAAAAATCTAAGGATTTTTCAGAAAGTGATGAAAAAACGTATAAAGAAATTGTTCTTAAAACAAATGCACATAGACGATATTATCAGCCATCTAAACAAGTCGATGGTAGCAAGTTGGCAAAGTATAAAAAAATTATTGCACCTTTAACGGTAGGAGAGGGGATGTTTATGAAAGCGTATAACAGTAATCCTGTAATAGATTATGTGCACTGGGATGATCCTAATGAATTAGTTGAAAGATTGCGTTTGTTAATTGCCTCTCATGAAGCCGGACACTCCGGACACGCCAATGAAATAATTTCAATCATAGAAGAGTTACGTGAAGCTAATATTATTCAATAATGAAAATAAATATAACAAATGCAAAAAGACAAGTTGTTGAGGAACTACATAAACCTGCAAGAATAAACTTTAAACGCAGGAGGGTCATAATAAAATCCCTCTATGATTTATATCAAGCAGACTTGGTTGACATGCAACAACATTCAAAGGAAAATAATGGTTATAAATATATATTAGTGGTAATTAATTGTTTTTCAAAGTTTGTGTGGGTATTTCCTTTAAAAACTAAGACTGGTAATGAAGTCAGCAAGGCCATGGAAAAAGGTGTTTAAAATTCAAAAACCTAACAATTTGCAAACTGATATGGGTACTGAATTTTTTTATATAGCAGTTTTAAAAAAATTTGGAAAAATACAATGTCAATCATTATAATGTCTACAGCGAGAAGAAGGCATCTATAGTGGAAAGAGTTAATAGAACGCTAAAAAAATTAATGTGGATAGAATTTAGTTTACAAGGAAACTACAAGTGGATTGATTTATTACCAAAAATAGTAACACGTTATAATAATACAAAACATAGAACGATAAAAATGAAACCATCAAAAGTTACTGAAAAGAATGAAAAAAACACTACTTGCAACTGTTTATAATCATATCAAGATGGCTGTCAAAAATCAAAAATTCAAAGTAGGTGACCATGTTCGTATATCGAAAATTAGAGGAGTCTTTGATAAAAAATACTTACCTAATTGGACAACTGAAATTTTCACAATCAACAAAGTGCAACTCACTAATCCAACTACCTATTTGTTAAAAGATGAAAATAATCAAGATATTCAAGGTGGATTCTATCAAGAACAACTTCAAAAAGTTAAATATCCTGATGTTTACTTAGTTGAGAAAGTTTTAAAAAGAAATAAAAATAAAGTATTTGTAAAATGGTTGGGTTTAGATAATAAACACAATAGTTGGATTTCTAATGATAACATAGTGTAGTACTATTATTTTAAAAATAAAACAATATACAAATTTTACATTCGTTTTATTTAAACAAAAATATTACATACAATGATCTAAATCAACAGTACATTATTTCTATTCATATATTACAAAATTACAAGTAGATATAACAAAATGTCTCCAGTGGTGCAAATGGCACTTCTGACTTAAAATCACTTACAGAATAATACTTATTATTACGGTAAAGTATAACTCTATCTTCTACAAACTGTTGAATATCATAACGCCCACAATACATTTTTGATTTCCTTGGTGTAATTGGGTAATAGTTCAAGTGTTGACCTATTACGTATCCCACAGTTCTATTTTTAAAGTCTTGAATTGATGTTTCCAATGGTAAATCTTGCTCATCAAAATAAAATGCTGGATATTCCCTTAAATTTACTTCACCGTCTGTTCGTTCGTATAACATAAATGTACCATTTTCTAAGGGGAAAGTATAATTTTCTACTGTAACAACATCAGTTCTGATCGGTTGAGTACCATCAGCAACTATGTTAAGAAGAACAGATAGGTATAAGAGATGCATGTTTACTGGTTTACTATTCACACTGAATTAACATTTACATTTTAAATTACACTATTTATATATGAAAAATTGGCTTATCAAGATCAAAGGTCAACATGATATCACCTCATGGTAAATTACACTAACAAAATAAAACATTTATCTAATAATAATAATTTAAATTACTTACTATAACAACTTAATTTAACTAATCTACTTCATCAATTCCACTGTCCTCCTCCTCAGCAACAGCACCATGTCTATTTGGTTTAAAATATTGTATATAGTTTTCACAATGTATGTCTTTTAAACCATCATACAACTGTTTAAAATTTATTTTAAAATTCAAAAATTTTTTACACAGGTCATATCCTGTTTTATATAGATCTTCTTCAATTTGAATGTATTCTACTTGATCTTCATTATAACGACTTCTTACTTCAGAGAAATTATGCAAAAAAAAATTCAGCAATGTCATCTACTGTTTCTCTTATATCAGGATCAATGTTTTCATAACGCGACACCATTTTAATGTAGTTCTTCTTACAATTATAAGCAATAAATGATTTAAAATATTCCTCGCTTTTATATTAAATATGTACGTATATCTAAAACAAAATGACCTGTTTATCAGCAAGGTCAAAGATGAACATGTCTTAACTTAAATAAAACCCACTTATTAAATTCGTGTTATTAATTGAAAAGCATTCATACCATACAGATAAAAAGACAGAACATATAGAATCAAGATGCCTGTACCTGTAAAATATAAATGTGGAAATTGTGGAGGAGAAACGGACATGCCAGACACTATATGTGACCAATGTATGAAGGAATTTATAAGAAATGAAATTGATGTACAAAAGCATTAAATAAAATGTATACATATATTATTTAATTAACAAAATGAGTATATCAGCAATGTCAAAGGTTAACACGTCAGAGATAAGCATGAAGGAATTTATAAGAAATGAAATTGATGTACAAAAGCATTAAATAAAATATATACATATATTATTTCTTTGCATTTATTGATTTAATTAACAAAATGAGTGTATCAGCAATGTCAAAGGTTAACACGTCAGAGATAAGCGTGCCTCATGAAAACAAGTCGGGACAGGTAAAAAAAAAGTGTGAGTAAGTACTTGAGCCTGGGAAAAAATATGCAGGTGAAAATCCTCATGACAGGTAAAAAAAAAAAGCTTAGGTGATCATGTGACAGGTAAAAAAACATGAGCTGTGACGTCATTCTTCAGCAGCCTCTGGTCATTGTCTAACACTTCTTGTACACCCTCTGGTCATTGACAACCACACACAAAGCTTAGATTCAGCTCACACTTAACGAGCTTCTACTTCTTCAGCAGCCTCTGGTCATTGTCGATCAATCACATATATGTCTTTTACAACCCCTCTGGACTTCTTCGGCACACCCTCGTGACACTTCTTGCATGACCTTCACGGAACCCCCCACTGGATGGTCGCTCCGGATGGACATGCCATCGAAGTGTCGCAGGAACCGCCCAGCTATACTACTTGTGACTTTTTGTTTTATTAACCAAGGTCAGATCGGCGCTGAAGGAGACAATATTCGAAAGTGTGGAAGCGGTTTAAGCAAAAGTGACGGAGGTTCTGAACCAGAGTACATTGAAGGCGAAAAAGTTGTTACTGTAATTGGTAACGAATAAAAAGTTTTATGACAGCAGTTCGGTTATTTAATAGTCACACCTCGTACAGTTCAAGACACAACTATATGATTACTGTTTTCATAAATGAATAGAATTGTGTTGGGAATTAAATATCTTGTATATCTCTAATTAAAAAGCTGAATGTGCCTTATTTATTTCGGCCGTAAGTAGATGATTACTTCTAATTACCTAAGATTTATTTTTCTGCTGAAGATTTGAAAAGAGTTGAGAAGAACGTAAAATCACTCGCGTAGTCGCGCATAATGTGATTTTTGTAGTGCATAGTGTGATTTTCTGAGATAACTGGAAAATTATGTTTTAATTACTTCTTAGTTTCCTTCGCAATACTGTTTGATTTGATAAATAATAGAAATCGTATATACATCAACCGGTAAAGACAAATGTTCGAAATAATAAAATTATATATAATTTTCATTTCATTTCGGTTACTTAGGGCTGGAATAAATGAGACATCGTTGGTTCTTTGGTTAAACATATACATGATCTTTAATTCCCGACACATCGCATTCTGTTTCTTCGTGAGGACAGAAATAACGGGGTCGGATCAGCTATTTTATGATATTAAAATCAATTTGACAGAAAAACTGGTTAAAATAATCAATTATTGGGATTATGAATATAAATGTGACTTCATCCATATTTCGTCCCAGCTATTTTGGTATAAACTACTGCTACCAGTTACCGTCGTACAAATAAACAACTTCAATTAAAATCTAACAGGTCGAATGTACTAAGCGATTATAACTTTTAAATTAATTGTCGAAGTAATTGATTGATAAAGCTATAAAATGCACAATTTCTATCATCTTATAATCTTCATGCTCGCAAAGTACAAAAGTTTCGTTATATTGATAAAGAGACAAGCGATGCGATGCTTCAAACTTGCGAAGGCCTTTTCGGTTCTTTTA